>CAUYQV010006370.1:0-47987 GCA_963574575.1 Galagoides demidoff
TAATTTCTCCATCATAGATGAAACTCAGTTTAGCTGGATATAGGATCCTGGGTTGGAAGTTGTTTTGCTTTAGGAGATTAAAAGTTGCTGACCATCCTCTTCTGGCCTGAAAGATTTCAGCAGGAAGATCTGCAGTCATTCCAATACTCTTTCATTTGTAGGTTATGGTTTTCTTGCTTCTAACTGCTTTGAGAATTTTTTCTTTCATATTGACTTTAGTGAATTTAATTATGATGTGCCTGGGGGATGTCTTGTTTGGGGTGAGTTGTGCTGGGGTTCTAAAACTATCTGCTATCTGAAATTCTGAATGTCTTGGGATGTCTGGGAAATTCTCTTTCAAAATTTCATGAAGAATAGACTCTGTGTTTTGCGAGGCAGCTTCATCACTTTCAGGGATTCCTATAAGGCGAATATTGGTTTTCTTCAAATTATCCCAGAGCTCTTTAAGAGAAAGATCCGTTCTTGTTTTCCATTTTTTTTATCCTTGCGCTCTTGGGCTTGTTCAAAGGCTTTGTCTTCAATTTCAGAGATCCTTTCTTCAGTTTGTTCCACTCTGTTATGAAGAGATTCCACCGTGGTTTTCAAATCTTTGAGGGCTGCGACCTCTTGTCTCAAAGTTTCAAAGTCTTTGATCATTTTTTCTTTGAAATCATTGAATTCCTGAGTCATCTTTTGAATAATTTCTTGGGACATCTTTTGAGTAATTTCTTGAGACTTTTTTGAATCATGTCTTGAAGTTCTACCTCTTTCCTTTCTTCCAGTATATTAATCTTGTTTACTATCCACATTCTGAACTCAATTTCTGTCATCTCAACCATCTCTTTATGGGTTGGAACTTCAGGCCCCTCTGCCACGTCTTTCCTTGGGGGAGTTGCTCTACTATGGTTATTCCTACTACCAGAGTTTTTCCTCTGGCTCTGCCCCATACTAGATTTACTCTGCTTGGCTAGGTGGGCTGGTAGAAGGAGGTTGGATTGGGGTCTCTGCGAGTTATATTTTACTGGCCTTTTTGTGCAAAGGCTGGGAGTGGTGTATATATATTTTCCCCTAGAACTTTGTCAAGGATGTATATAATGCTACGGTCTGAGAGCCTGGAGGCTTGCTTGTCTCTAATTTTGTTTACACCTGGTATCTGTTCTACCTTAGAAAATCAGTTATTCTGGATTATGATCTTGGCTGTGGAAAAATAACAGCAGTTAAATCACCCCTCCCCTTGCTGGCGGTGGTTGTGATAGGAAAACCGCACCTTCCCTCGACCACCCCACCAGGGTATTGCTTTTGTCTTCAGGACAGAGGTGAGGAATGCCTGTGTCTTAGTCTCTAAACTAGGTATTTATAATCAAGGGAAATTTACTTCTTACAGTTCTGAGCTACAAGAAGTCCAAGATCAAGGTGCTGACAGGTTCCATGCTGAGTGAGGATGGCTATCTGGTTCAAGATAGCACCTTCTTGCTGTGTCCTCACATGGTAGAAAATATGAGGCCTCTATTGGGCTTCTTGTATAAGGGCACTAATCCCATTTATGGAGGCCCCAACCTCTTGACATAACCACCTACCAAAGCACCTACCTCCTAATACCATCATCTTGGTAGTTTAACATCAACTTAGGAATTTGGGGAGGAGAATTGATGAGGGGAAGGAAGCAGGCATGGGCTATGGTGATGCTTTATTAGGTGGAATCTATAGAAACCAACAGGCAATGACAGATCTGGGTCCAAGTGAATGTGCACATTTGCTAGAAAAAACTAAAGGGACTTTTGACCCACTGATGACTTCTTTCTTTCTATCTTATTTTGAAATAGGAAGCAAAGGCAGCTGCTGAGAATAAGGAGGCTAAATAAACATGAGGGCTTGGGCTGTAAGGCAGGTTTAGGAAGGGAGAGGGAGCCCATCCAAGTTCGTGAAAGGAATGCTGTGTGTCACCACTGCTCAGGCATCCACGGTTTTCCCCTGCTGTCGGGGTTGAGGAGTGAAGCAAGCTGAAGGTTTAGTTGATCCAAGTTTGGGGATTTGCTAAGAATGTCAGGAAAAGACAGGACCTGGCCAGCAGGTGTCTAGTATTTGTTGAATGGATAAAGGCTTGCCTGGATACTCTGGAAAAGGAGTTTATTAGGGGTATAGTGCAAGAATATAAAAACCTGGAAATAGGTAAATAATCTTACTTCCTAGATATCCTTATCCAGAGAAGTCTAGCGTGACCCAGAGTAGGCTCAGCTCATGTTCTCGTTGGCACCTGTGCTTTCCCTCCATCAGACTTTGCTTATTAATCACTAATAACTAGGTTGTTCATGACTATTTGGCTGATGTTCATCATCCCCCAGGTCTTCATCTCTGTCAACCATGTTTTGTTCATGTATTGATATACTTTTCAAGTATTTTGTTGTTTTATGGTCTTCTGTAAGGTCTTGTAAATTGCTTATTGCTTTAGTTAGGAAGAAGACTGGTAAATCAAATGACAAATGGTACTTTATTGGAATACAGGCTCTTTCTGACTTACAGGGGACAGAAATTAGTGTGATTACATCAAAATTTTATGGATATTGTGCCGTGATTAAGTAAATAAGTATGTCTAAAACTCTGTAGATTCTGGGTAACTTTAACCTAGCCTGGAGCATTATTATACTTAAACTTGACACTATTTATAGTTTTTTCTCTTATGACATGTTTTATCATACTAAGTGTTTTAAACTGTATAATGTTCAAAAGTAGCACATGATATGTTTTATTATAGAAATTAATGTTTACCTTAATAACAGATGCTTCCTCTTTGGTGTTTGAAATGAAGAAGAAGGTATTTTCCTAGAATACATCTGGTAGCAGCTTTATTACTAAAACACATGCAAAAAAAATCTTTTCAGGTACCAAATGTGTCTAATCTCTGATTTATCCAATTTCTGAATTCCTACCCTGTCATCTTCTATTAAAATCTGAAAGTGTGTTATTGAAAGTTAAACTTTCTCTAGGTTGTCTAATTTCATACGGTTTAGTTGAATAGGTATGAAACATGCCACCTCACTATGTAGTCTTCATACTTTAGTTACACTTAGAATTTTAATCAGTCTATTTCTGCAGAACATTAGTGAACTTTCTTTTTATTATTTTATATCCTTAGATGTGACTTAATAATACAAATATGTTCTTCAAAAATGAGTCTGTCTAATAAAAACACTCAAAATCAGAGTGAAATATAAATGCATATTTTACAAACTAAATCCCTGTGTTCATACTAAAAATATTCTAATAAGTTGGAGGCTATTCACAAGTATTATTAAAAAATATTTTTGTTGAATAACATTAATCTGTGGATTCTTTATATAGTGAGTTACATAGTACCTATCTTTTCCTCTGTCAACCTGGATCCCAGATTCTCATAATTAAGCAGGTGAACAAATCTCTGATGGCCTGTGTGTCTGTTGATATATTCCCCAGAGTGTTTCTCTCTTCCAGTATGTTACAAAGCCAAAGAAATTGGGTCTCTATCATTGCTTGAGATGATTATGAAGGTTGGTGTACCTTCATAAAGTATCATTGGTTGTCCAAAATTAAAGATATGTGTATGTATATATTTATATATTAACTAAAATTTATTTTATGAAATTATAATTTGGCAATTTCCTTTGCCAAGAATATTTTCAAAACAAACAAGAAAACCGTACCTGTCTTCCTCAGTGAAATGTTGTGAGGATTAATGAGGCGTTTGTAGTTAGGTTGTGCAATTCTTCCAGGAATCTCAAAGCAAGAACGAGCTAGCACTTTCTTTTAAAGGAATATGTTTTACTGTCAAACCAAACTCAAAGCAGTCAGAATGATTCACATTTCTGAGTTAACTTCCTGCTTTCTTGGCCATGTCAAATTATTGCTGTTTCACTGTGACAGAAGTCTAGTAATGAAGGACCACGTAGGTGGAGAGAAATTCTTACCCAACCTTCAGTCATATGATAGAACACAGGGATATCGTATACAAAGAAAAGAAATCCAGAAGTTATAAATAAATAAAGATACTTATAAATAAAAGACCAGAGTCTTACTCACCTATGTCTTACTTATTTCCTAATTTTGCATTAGACCCTAATAGAGGTACTAGAACTGATTTTATTCATTCCAATAATATTGGGTATATATTTTAGTCTTATGAGCTTCAGAATAAAGCTATTCATTACTGATTAGACACTCAAGACAGAAAACTAGGAGTCAGCTTGGTTCCTCCCTCCCTCCAGGCCCTCACCATGGAGGCCTTGGGGAGACCCTCCACGCCAGGCCGGTCATCACCAGACCTGCCTCCACTCCAGCCCTTCTCTCCATGACTGTTGGCTGCCACCATTCCTGCTTGGGTCGACTACCGCAACCCTGTCACTCAACTTTCTCACTTGTCACCCCAATCCCCTACTGTCCCAAATTCAAAGAAACACAATGAGCTCAAATTGCCACTAGGATCCACCCTCCACTGCAAGGACTCATGGTACTTGTTTTCAGTCTCTAAGCTCTTTACCTAGCCCCCAGTGGCCCCTCGGATAGCAAGCTCTGTCCACACTGGCACTTTCAGTTCCTTAAAACCCTCGGCCACTTCCTCTGTGTGGAGGGGCCAGCTCTTTCCCATCACTCGGATCCTGGTGCGACTGTCACTGCCTCTGAGAAATCCTTCCTGCCCCTTTATTAAAGCGACTTGTGGCCATTTCCTCCCCACTGTGTCACCTCAACTCATTCTGGTAAGTGCTCTGAATAAAGCAGAGTGTCCCCTCCAGTGTGCTTACTGTGTGCCGGCCGTCACTGTTTGCCTGCCTGTTTGTTGCATGTCCCTCCAAGAGACTGGGGGGCACTGCACTGGCCCCCAGCATCGTGGAAAAATGAGGAACAGTAAATGTAACTCACTATGTAAGTAATCCACAGATGAATGTTAGTTCAACAAAAGTAATACTTTAATGATGCTTGTCAATAGCATCCAATCTGTAAGAATACTTTTAATATGAACACGGTGAGTTAGTGTGTAGATGCCGAGTGCCGTTAGGCTGGTGATAGCCGGAGCAGGTCACCTGCTTAGCGCGTCTGTACAGAATTAGCTGCTGTGACTTTGACCGTGGTTTCACACTGCACGCTGCCGTGACATGAAAATAGTTCCTTCTCAGGGAGTTGCATTGTCAGTGGAGCAGGCCTCGGTTTCCTCACCTGGAAGAACAGAAGTGATAGTAAATAACGGCTGAGGACCCTCCAGCCTAGAAGCCCTCAGCCCGTGGGGGCCGGCCTCCGGGCTATGCAGGTGCCAGCTCTCCCAAAGTGGCTTGAAATGCCACCTGTAGCCAGGAAGTCTCTGTAGCTGAGGACGCCTGAATAAAAGAATGAGCAGAGTTTGAGGTCCACATAGGCATTTCAGAGCTGAGCTTGGGGCACGTACTTAGGTTCTACAGAGCAGCCTGCTGGTAGGAACTGATTGTGGGGAACCTGCAGCAGCCCCCTGCCCTTTCCCCGCTGCCTGCTTCCCACTTGGTAAGAATCCAGTGGGGATGAAGAAAGGGGCGTGTGAACAAGCACAGTCGTGTTCACACCGTTCCCCAGCCCCTCCCCCCACTCACTTCCGCACCCAAGGAGAATCTTGCCAAATCGATCTCAGATTAGGAAGACGCTTCTCAGGAAACAGCTTTGGAAGGGATCCTGGGACACCGCCGTGCCTTTACACAGCCCTTTATCTCTGGAGCGTGTTGAGAGAGCTGAATTAAAGTGGCCGGCCGTTAATCCTTGTTCTCAACACTGTAAATCAGAAGAATGAAATACTTCTCATCGCAACCCAGATCCCAAACAGGTAAAAATTACAACATAAAACAAAATTTAATACTGGCATTGCCCCGTCACCTAAGCCATATATTCTGACTGAAGCAATCAGCAAGGGGGTTGCTTGTGCTGTAACTCAACGATTGTTTCAGAGGCTGTGGGTTTTGTAAATACATTCCACCTTAACATCCTCATACTTAACACCAAGTTTGGGACTCTTAAAACAGCCGCAGGTCTGGTCTAGAGTCCCCAACTGTTTTGCAATTCTGCTTTGTGTCGACAGCGTCCTTAACACAAATTCCGCCTGCGAAGGCAGAACTTTCCTCCCTGTCACGGAGCATTCTTGGGGAAGGCTTTTTATGTGCAAGTTACACTTGACAAGCGTTTTGGACAAGCAAGGTGGGGAAATAAAGGATGGGACAGGGAGTCAAAGTTGGGAAACTCTGGCTGGGGGCCCCGGTATTGATTTGTGGAACCTCATGTCATTTCCCTGTCTGGGCTTCAGCTCTGCCATTTACAAAACGCAGATTACGGACCATATTGTCAATCTGCATGACCCCTGAAGTCACTCACTATCAATGAAGAGCCAGCGCCCATCAACCGCGTCCGCCTCATACAACCACAGCCAGGTGATGAAGCCGGCCAGGGGCATTTACAGCTGCCCAGGGACCTGGGGAGGAAACCAGAGAGTTTGTTTGAGTGTCTGAGCACAGGAATTTATACACAACATGAAATAAAGAGACCCCCGAAGTGTCACAGGCTCAGATGCCCTTACAACCACCTTTCTTGGGACAGATTGATGGTCAGCATTATCGATCTCCTGAACTACACCCTAGATTTCTGAAGTGCAGGTAAACGGAGTCATTGTTTTACTGGGAAATTTGGGTTAAAAGGAAAATTACCTGACTTCAAAGTAAATTTTACCAGATAAGGGTTCTAATTTCATAGAAATTACAAGCCAAGCATTCTTTCCATACAAATACTTCTAGGGCTGGGAGAGGCACAAGCAGCAATGTGGCTACGTCCTGGGCAGTCCCAGTTTCCACGGGGCTGAGGAAGAGACCCCTCCTGCCCCGAGTGTTCCCACGTCTTTGAGGACCCTGTCCGGGGAGCTGCCCGATGTCACTGTGCCCTCCCGTTCCTTCCTGCTGTCTCCTGTCTGCTCCCTCCCACGGGCCTGCAGCTTCCCCAAGAGACCCCTCTGTGTCAGGTGCCCGGGCATCTCCGGCTCTGTGGCCACAGGTTGTGGGAGCTCTGACCCTCACGTGAGGGCGGATCATGGGACTTGGACTCTGCACCACAGCCTCTGGCCCTCCCTCTTATCTGTAAGACAAAGAGATGGGATAAGATGACCTTGAGGTAACTTCTGCCTCTGTAATGATTCGTTTTAAAATAATATATACCCTCAGCCTCCTACAGACCAGCTGAGGAACGAAGCTTCTTAACGCCATTTAATCCTCTTCCCCATGACCAGTGCATGTCGTCATCCAGCTGCTTCTGAAATCTCACTTCCCCCGTAGGCCCTTTGTCACCGGCAAATCCCGCATCCTCCACTGTGTTCTAACCCCAGTGCCCTCTCCGTTAACGCCGGAGTTGAATGACATGCCCTTGCAGCTGCGTGGACTCCGCTTTCTCTCTGCTAAAATCGCGAACAGGTCATCTTAGTGCACGTCCCAGACAATGGGACGGAGCAGTTGGAGTCCCCTTCCTCCCTGACCCCATATGCACTGAAACTACAGCACAGTATTCTCTGGGGATGAAAGATGAGCAGATCCCTTAACCTGTCAAACCATCATGACCAGGCAGAGCTGAGGAGCTGTCCTGTCAGAACCTGCCGCCATCGGAGAGTAGCTTAGAATGGGGAGCAGGGTGCTCTGACCCCTGAGGGTGCCGAGGCGTGCAGCCACTCACTGACTTCTGAAATGTGAACACTTCTTGCCGCATTTAGGAATCCCCGTATTCAGTAACAGGTTGCAGATTTTTTTTAAAAAATCTATTTTTATGTTTTATTTACTATGGGATACTCACTATGAAGCTTTGCCCTTGGGAATAATAGATTAAAGGAGTCCTCGAACGTGGAGAAACTTACTTTTAAAACTGTAACATAAATAGAGAAGAAAGCCTGGAACACAGACACCTCGGCGTCGCTCCCGGGATGGTGAAGGGACCAGGATGGTGCTTGCTGTGCACTCTGAGTAGGGCTCAGCTGGAACACTGCACACATCCACGTTCAGTCCCCAGTCTGGCACTGGCACTGACCAGGGGTCGTGAGGCCCCAGAGTCACTGTCCCTCTCTGGCCTTGTCCCTGACTGGAAAATCAGTAAAAGGGGATGTGCCCCACCTGTTCCCCCCGCTAACGTGGGGACTGACTGAGAGATGGAGGCGGAAATGCTGCACACACGTGGCCCGGCACGCTGCATTCATGGTCACCTTTCTTCTGACCACAATCCTTGTTGACAGGCCCGAGGGGACTTCCTGGGGGGTCCCTCAGCTCTCACCCTTAGTACTAAATGTCAGGCAAGTGAACCCTACTCTTGGCCTGCAGCAAGCCAGGAGATTCTTTTACTTCTACTTGAAATGTTCCATCATTTCATCTTCAAAGTTCAGCCTTACTTCTTGAGATTCCCTTAGACCAGTTCTTTCTCCCCAAATTACGTATTTAACCAGTATCGGCTTTTTTCAGGTTATTCAGCATATTTATGCAGGAGTAAGTCATTTTTCCAATAAGGAGGGACTAATAAAGTACTAGAAACTCATCAGTGGGCCTGCTTTGCACAAAGAACAGTGTGTGTGTGGTGAGTGCACGTGTGCTATTACAAAGATCCATCTTTTAAAGAACGGGGAAAAGGACTGTGGGAGTTCCATTATTGGACAGAAGGTCAAATGGACTCACAAGTTTCCTACACTCAGTGGAGACCTAATGGATTTCAGGAAGAAGAAAGGAAAGGAAAAATCCCCAAAGCTACAAATTTATCCAGGTTATTTAAATACTCCCTACTGATTATTTTCTAAATTTTCACTCAATCAGGTAACCCCTTTTTACATTTCAAGTGCTAGTAGAAAGTTTGGGAGAAGAATTTATTGCAAATAACATCATAATTATAAAATAGATGAAAAGGGCCCTGCTGACTCGCTAGAGCTTGAAACTGAGATGTTGCTGCACGCCGGGGGCTCGCGCAGGATTTCAGCTCGGCAGTGAGTAAGCAGTCTCTCTTTACAGGTGCACGGCGCTGCTCCCTCTGCCACCTCTGTAGTGAACACAAGTGCTGCGGCAGTGTCATTAACAGCAAGCCGTTTTCATTTTAAAAATTCCAAAATGAATATATTCTTCACAAAAATTCAAAATATAATGCCGAAGCAAATTCTGAAAAATATAGCAATGTATCAAAGCGTATATCAAGTTTTAGACTTGAAAATTAGTGTTACAGTCATCACAAATTCTTTGCTTGTATTTCTTTACAGTGTTGTAAAGATTGTGATCTCACCTACTTCATTTAAAATGATTCGTCTTGCAACCCATTTTCTTCTGGAATGTTTCATATCTCCATTAGTGTTATTAAAAATATACACTAGAGGGACAGGGACAGTGGTTCTTGCCTACGATCCCAGCACTCTGGGAGGCCGAGGTGGGTGGATCGCTTGAGCTCACGAGTTTGAGACCAGCCTGAGAAAGAGTGAGGTCTTGTCTCTGAAAAATAGCCAGGTGTTGTGCTGGGTGTTTATAGTCCCAGTTACTTGGGAGGCTGAGACAAGAGAATCACTTAAACTCAGGAGTTGAGGTTACTTTGAGCTGTGACGTCACAACACTCTACTGAGGCCAAAAAGTGAGACTCTATTTCATTAAAAAAAAAAAAAGAAAAGAAAATATACACTAGATAGGCTGGGCATGGTGGCCCATGCCCATGATCCTAGCTACTTGAGAGTTTGAGACAGGAGGATAGATTGAGCACAGGAGTTGGAGGCTAAAATGAACTATGATCACAGCACTGCCTTCCAGCCTGTATGAAAGAGAGAGACCCTGTCTCTGACATATGAATATATATTTATACATATAGTGATGGTGATGATATCAATAATTGATAACACATGTATAATCCTTCATATATTTCTAAGAGCTTTATATTTAATTATGAATGGCCTTATTGGGGGTACACTGCTATTATTATTATCTCCATATTACAGATGATAAAACTGTGTAACAGAGAGCTTAGTTACTCACTTAGTTACCCATTCTCCTTAGTAGGGCTTGGTGTTGAGTAGAGTTTGAACCTGGCAAACCAGCTCCAGAATCCTCAGTCAGAGCCAGTGCCCATCAACTAGCACTCAATACTAATAGCTGTTTTGCCATGGCTTGCTGTGATTGAGTCTTAAAGGAATGAGATTGATGGTACTCAGAATCTGTTTTCTGACTTTCGCTGAAAACTTATAAAAAAGTGCTGCAATGATGTGAGCTGGCTTTGTGATGTTCTCCCCGCCTTCCTGCCCGCACCATGCCCACTAAGGTGTCTGGACACTGGGTTGGTGTTGGGTGTAAGACTAGGGATCTATAAGCATGGTAACTCAAGCTGTAAGAGGGACTCAGTCACCATCTTATAGATTGCTACCATGATTTAAGATTAATTATCTTAGTAATAACTAAAATACCATACTGTATATATAAATAGGCCATACTGCGTGGCAAATGAGCAGTGTGTATTACAGCTTGTTAAGTCTGAAGTCTGTCTTGAAATACAGGGAGCTGTTGCAGACGGTGCTGGAGAAATACACAGGAAATTAATCATCCACTCTACCAAAATTCACTCGTCTAGGGTATCTGTTCTTTGTGTTTTCCTTTATGCTTTAAATGCAGTAAAGTGTTTACCAAGCGTAGAAGCACTATGCTCATTTTTCATGTTTTACTTTAGCTTTTCCATTTATGTTTTTGCTTTCTACACCACTTTTCACCAAAGATAAATTTGCTGACATGCAGTGTAATCTTTTTTTCTTAGTTACTCAATTCTATTCCACAATTTCAATTTTTGTATATTAAAAATTAGTTAGAATCACCTCAGCAGTTTTAACTGATACAGCTTTGTTTTTAGAAATAGGTGGTTCTAAAACAAAGATTTCCATTTAAATAACATCTTTAGTAGGTTCTTCCTCCCTCCCTCCTTCTCTTCTTTCCCTCCTTCCTTCCACCTGCAAATATTGTTAAAGTCCTGTCATACCAAGTTCTGTGCTGTGGACACAAGGATGAAAAGTTACAAACCTACTCCTTAGGGATCGCAGCCCCAGTGATGACTATGGCAGAATGTGTCATCAGAGCACAGAGAGGACAGAGGCCGAGACGGGCTGGGTTTCTGAGGTGGGATTTGAAGTGTGAGCAGACATTGGTGGAGATGCACCAAGTAGAGGAGGCTGAGATAGGGACAGAGCAAGCATGTGCTTGAGAAATCTGAAACCAAGAGGCAATGAGCGATCCACTGTTGTAAGAAATGGTAGGTAGCAGGAGGCACAAGTCGAGACTGGGAGGGGTATTTGGTTCTAGAGTAAGAAAGGCTTTGGGTATCGTGTTTAAAAATTTAAATTTTATTCTGCAGGCTTAAAAGAACCATTAGAGATTTTTAAATGAAGAAGGAAAACTGTTTTGAGTTTTAACAAAATACTTTTGGAAGCAATTTAAAGACTGAACGGTAGTTGAATAATGTGGGGAGGTACCTGATAGTCCAGCTGTGATGGGATGGAATGAAGTGAAGTGGTCATAGTGGGGCCATGGACAGAAAGATGGGGGAAGAGTCAGAGAATCAGTAGAACCACCAGGACTGGAAAACTGACTGGAGTTGAGGGTAAGGAAGGTGGTGGAGGATGGGCAGGCAGTGATGTCAGGAGACGCAGGAAGGGAGGGTTGTTCAAAGGTAAGGCAGTACTGAGGTATCAGATTAAGGGTTGATCATCGCCACTGACATTTGGAGCAAGACACATATGCCTGGCTTCGTTTTCATTAAAATTATTTAAGAGACTCTAACTAACATAATATTTAAATGCAAAGCAAATATTGAAAAGAAGAAACAATTATTTTGTCATGTGATTATAATCGCATTACAACAACCACCTGAGGCTAAAATCAAACTATTCAACTAAATACTATTAAAAGTACCAAGAGTACCAATTTGGTAAGGTGAGTGAATATATGTAGTAAAATAAATATGAAAAAGGAAAGTGTTTTTCTTTATAATACCAGTATCCAGTGGGAAATGAAAATAGGGGAAAATATCACAAAAATAACAACATTACACAATTCCCAAGAAAATTATAGGACCCAAGTAAACTAGAAAAACTTATTAAGTAAGAAAAATATAATGGCATTTGAGATTAATAGATTATTTGTTATATAAATATTAAAATTGTATATAGCTAAAGATGCCTTAAACATAGATAAATGATGAAAGACAAACCCAGAGAAAATATTATATTATAGTGATATTAGTGACAATTAATATCACTAAAAGATAAATAGCTCCTTCAAATTGATGATAAAAAATATATATCACAAATTAAAACAGAACAATTTTAACAAGAAATAGATAAGCAAATATAAATTTTAAAATAAAAGCTGGTCTTCTAAACTAAATGTTAAGAATGTGATCATTAAAAACATTAAGGAGACATCATTTTCTGTTATTAAATATGCAAAAATTTTTTAATATCTAGTAATTTTAAGTCTTAGCAATGGCTGGGCTATTTACCTTGCAAACTGAGGATGGCCACTGAAATACCAGCATCCCACCTCTTAAATATATTCACTGCCCTGAACCCCCTTCTCCAAGAGCACCATCCCAACCTTCTCTGACTGACCAAACCCTTCCAACTTCAAGATGGAGTAAACAGAGGCTTAATTCATGACACCTGAATGCTTGTGAACCCAAGCAACTCTTGCCTTGCTTACTACTGTACATTTGCAGGATTATCCCTGGGTATGAGTACAACAGAATGGCTGCTTCTTTATACTGCCATTGGGGATATGAACTGATAAAACTTTCATGAAAATTACACAACCATATCCATTAACATTAGTATCTGTTTAGTTTTTAAAACTTTATCCTCATCTTATTTTTTAATTTTATAAAAATGAAAGCCCAGACAGCACCTGTGGCTCAAAAGGGTAGGACACTGGCTCCATATGCCAGAGGTGGTGGGTTCAAACCCAGCCCCAGCCAAAAAATTTTAAAAAAAAAGAAAGCCCTAGCATATGATGATATATGTAAATAGAAAAAGCTATAAACAATGTGAATGCTTATCAAGTAGAAAATGGCTGAAGAAATTATCGTATATTTCTACAGTGAAATACTGAATCTTATAGCTATTTAAAGGAATAGATTAGATTTGTATATACTGATTTGTAAAGATGTCAATAACGCATCTTATAAAACATAATTTGGAGAGTAATATGCTTTTTTTTTTTTGCTTAGAATAACAGTTTCATTTTAGAAAAAGAAAAATAGATCTCTTTCTGTCTCTCACACACACAGTGTAGACATAAGTCTGTATTGTGTGAGGATTAAAATGTATGGACAGGTACACTCCCAGTTGTGAAAGGGATACGTGCTGGGTAGTAATTTTCTCTGTGTATAACTCTGTACCATTAGAGTTATTTTAATCAGCATTTTGCTTTTACTCTTCCAAAAAAAGTAGAAACACAAGACAAAGAGAAATCTACAAAGCGCATTCTCCAGAGTTGAAGCAAAATGGTGGTTGTGATACAGTATGACAAATTAAATGCAAATTATATTATTTGTCAAGAAAAGAAAGTAATGAAAATTTAGACTTACCAAATAGTATAATGTTCTGTTCAACTAACTGATTTCCTCTAGAACATAGATTTTTAATATTTTTAAGGGTAAATCACCCTTAGAAGCATTGGATAAAACCTCTTTCCCACGTAAAGGTATCTGAGTTCTCAAAACCATAAATTGCACAGGATTGCATAGTTTAATAAATCACTATTATTAAGCCTTCTGATTAATTTTTTTAATTAAAAACAATTATAAATAAGTTTAAAATAAATATTTCTTATGTCCTATTCTCTCATTGTTTTTGTAGTGACCTATCTTTAGTATCATCTGCTTGTTTTAGGAAGAGTGTGTTATTTCAGTACTAAAAAATTTAAACTAATTCAACCCTTTTTACCCAGAGCAAGATCTCCTTCCTCACCCCTGAGTCTTGCCACTCCATTCTAACTGGGGTGAGGTGAAATCTCAGTGTGGTTCCAACTTTCATTGACCCAACGATTACTGATCCTGAGCATTATTTTTTTTTTCAGTTTTGGCTGGGACTGGACTTGAATATATGGGGCCACCTCCAGCATATGGGGCCAGCACCCTACTCCTTTGAGCCACAGGCACCGCCCGTGATCCTGATTATACACCTGCTGGCCATTTGTATGTCTTCTACTGAGAAATGTCTATTCAAAACAAAATAGAGAAGTTCCATCCATATCTATTTCCATTTTTTTAAATTTCAGCATATTATGGAGGTACATATGTGTGGGTTACAAGTATTGTTTTTGCATAGTATGAGTCAAAGTTATAAGTGTGCCTATTGCCCAGATAATATCTGTTAAGTGTGAATTTATGCTGTTGAGTTGTTTGAGTTTTGTTTGAGTTCCTTATATATTCTGGATACCAACCCCTACCCCTTATCAGATACATGTGGAGTCTACTGTTCTATAGATCGTCTTCTCACTGTGTTGAAAGTTTCCTCAGCTGTGCAGAAGCTTTTTAGTTTGAAATAATCTTATTTGTCTATTTCCACTTTCATTTTCTATATTCTTCAAGTCTTATGCAAAAAATCCTTGCCTCAAAAGATATAATAAAATTTTGTCACTCATGACAAGGATGAACCTAGAGGATATTATGTTAAGTGGCATCAATCAAACAAAAAAGAATTATTGCATGATCTCATATGTGGAATTAAAAAAACCACGTCGATCTCATGGAAGTAGACAATGGAAGGGTGGTTCCCTGAGGCTCAGGAGAGCAGAGGGGCTGGGGTGGGGCGAGGGTGGTCAGCAGGTTCAAAGTTACCGTCAGGCAGGAGGATTAAGTTCTTGGGTTCTATTGCAGGTCGGGTGACTGTAATCAACAATAACGTGTTATACAGAGGGTGACAAAAAATGTATACACGTTTTAAGAAAGGAAAAAGACTGTATTAAAATTGTAATAATATACAATGATAACATTTGTTATCTTGGATCTTGTATCTCTTGCAATTGTAGAAGTCAAAGGTGACTTGAGTATTACAACTTGGATATATTTTTTCCCTATTTTTAAATGCGCATACATTTTTGGCAGCCTCTGTATTTCAAAGTAGCTAGGAGAGAGGATTTTGAATGTTTTCATTACAGAGAAATGGCAAGTGTTTGCGGTGATGGATATGCTCATTACCCTGTTTTGATCATTACACAATATATACATATATCTAACACTCACATGTACCCTATAAATATGTATAATTATTTTGTGTCAACTAAAAACAAAAGTTAAAAAAAAACCCTTTGTACTCCATCCAAACCAGACTATTGCCAATTCCCCCAAAGCATTCTAAATTCTGGGATTTTATCTCTTTGATCACTTTGCCTCTGCCTAACGTGTCCCTCTGTCGCCCTCCCTGGCCCCTGCTATTACTTTGTGCCCAGTTCTATTCATTCTTCTACTCCTAGTTCCAATGCCATCTCTGCAATAAAGGCTCCCCTCATTCCTCAGCTAGAATGAATCTTGCTCTCCCTTTTTTCCATCAGGTTTCTTAGCACATCTGTGTACCGTTATGATCAGTTACACAGAGTCTTGTCTTACCTCCTGCACTGTTAGGTCCTTGAAAGTAAAATTCTCACATCTTTATTATTATTATTATTATTTAGTATTTGCTTTATTATTTTTTTTTTTTTTGGCCAGGGCTGGATTTGAACCCGCCACCTCTGGCATATGGGGCCGGTGCCCTACTCCTTTGAGCCACAGGTGCCGCCTGGATTATTTTAAATCTTTAATAATTCTCAATTCAGGGTTTTATAAGTCATAGGTCCCAAGACATGCCAAATTAAGTTGACCTTGAGCTAATTTCAATAGCAACCTGAAGCAGAATGGTTTTTGGCTTTGGATTTTTATAATGCAATTGCGTTTTCTATACAAATGTCTCACAGTCAATTTACACAAATAGTTCATAATTCTTATTCCTAGCTTTCAAACTGTACCCTACTTTAGGCTCAGTGCCTACAGCTCAGAAGATAGGGTGCCAGCCACATACACTGGAGCTGGTGAGTTCAAATCCAGCCCAGGCCTGTCAAACAACAATAACACCTACAACCAAAAAAAAAAAAAATAGCTGGGCATTGTGGCAGACGCCTATAGTCCCAGATACTTGGGAGGCTGAGGCAAGGGAATCACATAAGCCCAGGAGTTTGAGGTTGCTATGAGCTATGGTTCCATGGCAGCAAAGTAAGACTCTGTCTCAAAAAATAATAATAATAATAATAATAATTGTGCCCTACTTTAGGTGATTCTAGTAAATGATAGCTATTTAATAAAAAGTACTTTTTTTTCTATTTTGTTTATAAATTTGATACCCCTGTGTTAAATGGCGCTAATAAGTTTAAATTACTTTTCAATTGTTTGATGCACTTTTAACTCCTAGACGTTTGAATTTTTAGTATAAATTTATAATTTACCTAATTATTTTAGCTTTACTTTGGAGTATCACATTTTGGTTTCTTTTCTCATCAGAACACATAAATAATGTGTACAGCAAAGAATACTAAAGGCAGATTGATGCAGCTTTAATGCCACTGATACGCTTTCTACTTAACAGTAATTAGGAAGTTTACATAAGTGAAATAAATTCTCAGGCTTTAAAGTCCCCCACCCCCCAGAATTTTAAGGTCTAAAATTGACAAATAACATTCATACCAGAAAATACAACTTAAAAATTAACAGAAATAAATTAAAATTGCCAAAAACTGAGTTAGGAAGAATAAAAGCCTGAGAGTTTGGGGAAACTATATGCTTTAGTGGTGGCATTTAATAGATGGTCAATATATTAACTTCTTTTGTTCAGCAAATTCATACTATTAAGAAGTTTTAAGCTTTCCCCAGTGCTAGTTCTTAAAAAAGTTATGTGAACCACACACACACACATTTCTAGTGTAATTACTAGAATAAGTTTAATTATTCTGCACACATATTTCATGGCATTAAGCCCCAATCACAAGTTTGTGCCTAATATTACACATCCAATTCCCCATTGTTTACCTAGTCACTGAAAAATAAACATAAGAAATTTTCATTTCTCTGGCTTTTCTGTAGGAGCAGTGGAGATCTAATTGCTTTCTTGCTTTATATTAAGACAAAATCTCAATTAGATGCTACCATGATTTTCTTTTGTATTAGATTTAAGTAAGATAGGTTCAGCCATGAATCATAAATACAGTAGAACTGAAGAAGCACAGTAATACTCTGTCATATACATTTATTTTCTGTTTGTTTAGAATCTCCACGCCTATTGTTATATTAATACTTTCTATTTTGGAAACATCCTATAAACCAACAGGGAAACATTACTGTATCTACTAATGCCAGATAGAGACCTAAATGCAAGAGGCTAATTAACTCATTGCAGGTCTGACTTTGTCATACTTGCATCAATTGTGTGGAAGACATTTAATATTTTCCTGATATAAATAATTGTAATATGTGGCCCTGGCTTTAGAAAAATCTGGTTAGATTTATCCATAATAAACGACAGTGCAAGAAATGGTGGCAATTGCTATGATAGAAGTGTAAATATCCTGAGAATAGAAAGCAGGAATGGGGAGCTATTGTTTTTAAGTTGAGGAAGGATGCTGTGAATTTCAGTAAGGAGAGAATTGGGATCAGAGGAGAGATCTAACTGAAAAGAAAGGTCATTGAAAGGAGACAGCGAGAGAGAGAGAGAGAGAGAGAGAGAGAGAGAGAGAGAGAGAGGAGCAAAGTCAAGGAGAACAATAGTTCCAGAGGCGAGGGGACAATGGCACCGAAGCTTGACAGAGGGGTCTTCCTGAGACAGCCTTAGAATAGCAAGCTGAGTTCAGGTTTCTCTCACAGGGTGTGAGTGACCAGCCAGAGGGATGTGTGGGAGAGAAAAGCTGTTTGGGTATGATCTGCTATATTCTGCAGAAAGCTACATTCTCCATAGCCATTCTGCAGAGAATAGATAGAAATAGGTAATCTTGGAAATATTTATAGACTTTAATGGAGTAATCCCATTTCTGGAGTTTGTCCTAAGGAAATAACTGAATCTGTTGTAAAAGCTTCCTGTGTGATCATATTCATTCAAATGCTAAACAACAGGGATAATGGTTGCTTAAGGCCTGGTGCAATCACTTAACAGAATCTTAAGAAAGCATTTTAAATTTAAAAGTTTACAAAGAGTTTTTAATAATATGAGAAAAATAACAGGCTAGTAAAGGGAAGAACAAAAGAGAAAAGTACAAATATGGCTTGATCACAATATTTAACACAATTACATGTAGGAAAATCCTAGAAGGAAAGGTACCAAATGATTAAGCAGGAAAGACAGTGCGGTGAGACTGTTGGTGATTTTTTTTCCTGTAACAGTGTTAATACATCTATCTCAGCATTTATTAGTTAAGCAATGTAAAAAATGTGGTACACGTTTTTAATAGCCCTGGCGAGACAAGAACCAAGATCTGCCAGCATGAACATAGAGAAAGGGACAGGTTCAGATTTGAGACAGGCCATTGTTCTCCTGGACGGGAGAAGAAAGGCCTGAGGCAAAGGAGACACCACAGCTCTGACTTCTACAGCCGTCCAGAGGTGATGCTCCAGGTCCCAACAGCAAATGCAAAGGGAGAGGCAGGGCCAGAAGGACAGGAAACTTAGTACATCTCATACTGGATGTGTTTATCATATCAATATATCCAATAGATGAATACCATTGGCAGATGGAGATAAAAGTATGGCCATCCCTCAGTCTCTGTAATATAGGAAGATAAACCCCATAAAGATACAATGCAAAAAAAAAAAAAAAACTTCACCCCTGGCACAATATAATCACACTATCTAAAGTCAAATTTATGAACAAATTATAAAATTATCCAGAGAAAAGCATCTAATCACCTATAAAGGAACTCTCATAAGCTAACAGGGGATTTCTTTAAAGAAATTTTATAGACCAAAAAATAAGAGGATGGTATATTCAAAGTGCTGAAGGAAAAAGTTGTCCCTAAGAATACTATATCTAGCAAAATTATTCTCCATAAGTGAAAGAAAAATAAATCATTCACAGAAAAACAAACTGAGGGAATTTATTACCATTAGACCAGCCCTACAACAAATGCTGGATGGAATCCTAAACCTGGAAGTGAAAAAATGGCACTTACCATCAGGAAAACACGTGAAAGTATAAAACTTGTTGATAAAGTGATTATACAGAGGAAGCAACATGACTCAAATGGTATCACTACAAAATCTACCAAGCCACAATGACAAAGTATAAGAGGAAAAAAAGGAATAAAGAATATATAAGACATTTATATATTCTTAACAATATATGCAACATATATAACATAGAACAATTAACAATATAGCAAAGACAGAGCCTCAAATATCAATAACAAGTTTGGACACAAATGGATTAAGTCCTCCTCTTAAAAGATATAAAGTGGGGGTGGCACCTGTGACTCAAAGGCGTAGGGTACCAGCCCCATATACCGGAGGTGGTGGGTTCAAACAAGGCCCCGGCCAAAAACTGCAAAAAAAAAAAAAAGATATCAAGTGGCAGTATGGACTTTTATAAAACATAATTCAATTATATGCTGAATACAAGAGAGTCATTTTACCATCAAAGACATAGATACACTAAAAACAAAGGAATGGAAAAAGATAGTCCAAGTAAATGAAAACCAAAAGCAAACAGTAGTAGATATAGCTGTACTTATATAAGATAAAACAGACTTTAAGTCAGAAAACTGTAAAAAACAAAAAAAGATAAAGAAGTTCATAATATAATGATAAAGGGATCAATCTAGCAAGATTGATTTAGCAACAATTCTAAATACAGTAGAACCTTGGTAAATTGACCACTGGGACTGTAACAAACTGTAACAACATAGAGAGGTGGTCAACTTAAGGAACTAGGCCTACTGTACTAATATGTACATGTGGCGCATGTCCAGTCTGGGAAAATTAGGCCAACTTAGGGAGATGGTCAGTGTAGGGAGGTGGTCAAGTAGAAGGTTCTACTGTATGTATGCCCAACACTAGAGTACCCACATTCATAAAGCAAATTTCATTAACTCTAAAGACAGAGATACACTATAATACAATAACATGGGAACCCAAAGACCCTACTTTAGGCATTGCATACATCACATAGGCAGAAAATGATAAAGAAACATTGGATTTACACTGGACTTCAGATCAACAGACCTACCAGACATTTACAGAATATTCTATCCAACAACTACAGAATATACATTCTTTTCATTAACACATGAAACATTGTCCAGGATAGACCATATGATAGTCCACAAAACAAGTCTCAACAAATTTTGAAAAATCAAATTCATATCAAGTAAATTCTAAGGCCACCATGGAATAAAACTTGAAATCAAATTTTTATCAGAAGGACTCTGTAAATACACAAATATGAGGAAATTAAACAAAAGCTTCTGACTGACCATTGGGTCAACAGAGAAATTAAAATGGAAATCAAAAAATTCCTTGAAACGAAAACGGAGGCACATACCAAAACCTGTTGGATATAGCAAAAGCAATGCCAGGAGGGGCATTCATAATAATAAACACCTGAATCCAAAAAGCTGAGAAATGACACACTAGCAATCTCCAACAGTGTACCTTGAGGAACTAGAAAAGCAAGAAAAAAAAATTCAAAATCAGCAGAAGAAAAGAAATAATAAGGATCACAGCAAAACTAAACGAAACAGACCAGAAAATAATACAAAGGATCAACAACAAAAAAGTTGATTCTTTAAAATTGATAAACCACTAGCTATACTAGCAAGAAAAAAAAGATTCAAGTCAATAAAATCAGAAATGAAAAAGGAGACATTACAGTTGATACCACAGAAATAAAAAAGGTCATCAGAGCTACTATGAACAACTATGCACTGACAACCCAGAAAGCCTTGAGGAGATGGATAGATTCCTGGCTGTACCACCTGTCAGGACTGGAACAGGAAGAAACAGAATAGCTGAACAGAACAATGCCAGACACTGAGACTGAATCACTAATGAAAAGTCTTCAAACAAAGAAAAGCCAAGGACAAGATGGATTGATAGCTGAATTCTACCAAACATACAATAAAGAATTAAGACCAATCTTCCTGAAATTGTTCTATTCTATTGAATTGTTCTTTTTCTATTGTCTATAAGATTTGGCATGATCTGTTTTTTTGAAATTATCTTTTATTTTTATTTATAAACATTAGTTGTCTATTTTTTGAGACTTTGGGAAAAAAATAATAATAAGTTAATTGATGACTCCATACTGAACCTCAGAGTCAAAGCATTCTATAATAGACATACTCTTATTTGACAACGTGAATGTTACTTTCTTTGCATTACTATTATTATGATTGCTTAATACTTTGTTGTAGCAATCGTCTGATTTCTTTTCTGAATGTTTTATCTTCATTCATTCTTTACGAGGTTTTTGTTTCTAGTCCTTACCTTAAACATTGTTATTGTTGTTAAATTTTAAGCCTTTTTAATTTTGTGAAGGCAAAAAGTGGAACCCTAATAAGCATATGTATATGTAAAAATAAAAAAATTATTAAAAAAAGAATCAATACAAATCTTCCTGAAGTTGTACCAAAAAATTGAAGAGGAACTCTTCCTAATTCATACTCTGAGGCCAGTATTACCCTGATACGTAAACTAGGCAAGGATGTAAAAACAACAACAAAAACTACAGGCCAATATCCCTGAAAAACAAAATGCAAATATCCTCAACAAGATACTAATAAACCAAATCCCACAGCACACCAAAAAACTAATATACCACAATAGAATGGGGAGTATACCACAATAGAATGGGAATATACCACAATAGAACAGGGAGTATACCACAATAGAATGGGGAGTATACCACAATAGATTGGGAATATACCACAATAGAATGGGGAATATGCCACAATAGAATGGGAAGAATATACCACAATAGAATGGGATTTATCCATCCTTTAGAATAGGATGGTTCAACATACACAAATCAGTAAATGTGATACATCACATCAACAGAATGAAAGACAAAAACCCTATGATCATCTCAATGATGCAGAAAAAGCATTGGATAAACAACCTGCTTCATGATAAGAACTCTCAAAAAAATAGGCAACAAAGGAACATTACTCAAAATAATAAAGGCCATACATGGTGAAAGCCAACTTCATACTGAACGGGGGAAAGTTAAAAGCTTTTCGTCTAATAAGTGGAACAAGACAAGGATGCTCACCTTCCCCACTCCTGTTCAGCACAGTACTGGAGGTCCTAGTCAGAACAAAGGGCAAGAGGAACACCAAAGGCATCCAAATTGGACTAGAGGAAATCAGAATTATCCCTCTTTGCTGATGATATAATATATCCAGAAAACCCTAAGAGACTCTGTCAAAAAAACTCATATTTGACAAATAAATTCAGTAGTGATAAGATTAAAAAAAAAAAACAAAAAACTTGAGGAACACATTTAACCAGGGAAGTGAAACATCTCTGCAAGGAAAACTACAAAACACTCATAAAAGAAATTGCAGATCACACAGACAAGTTGACAAAAGTCTAAAGCTCATGGATCAGAAGAATTAATATCATGAAAATGACCTTATTGCCCAAAGCAGTTTACAGATTCAATGTAAACTGTATCAAAATACCAACATCATTCTTCACATAATTAAAAAAAAAAATCCTAAAATTCATATGGAACCAAAAAAAAAAAAAAAAAGCACAAATAGTTAAAGCAATCCTGAGCAAAAATATCAAAGCAGGAGGCATCACAAAACCTAACTTCAAAATATATTACAAGACTATACTAACCAAAATAGAATGGTATTGGTATAAAAATAGACCAATGGCACAGAATAGAGAACCCATAAATAAAGCCACCTATTTATAGCCAACTGATTTTCAGCAGAGCCAACAAGAGCTTACATTGGGGAAACTACACTTTCTTAGTATATGGTGCTGGGAAAATTTGATATCCACATGTAAAAAAATGAAATTGGTCCCCTATCTCCCTATATATAATAAAAATCAACCCAAGATGGATTAAACACCTAAATACTAAACTTAAACCTGTAAAAGTACTGGGATAAAATCTAAGATCTCCCAAACACTGGTCTATGCAAAGAATATATCACTTAGGCCTCAAAAGCACAGGCAATAAAAAAAAAAATAGACATATGATTTAATTAAACTTAGACGCTTCTGCACAACAAAAGAAATAATCAACAGAGTGAAGAGAAAACCTACGGAATGGAAAAAAATATTTGCAAGCTATTCATCTGGTAATGACTAATATCCAGAATATATTAATATAAGGAACTCAACTCAATAGAAATAAAACAGATAATCCCATTAAAATACAGGCAAAGGCTGGGCGTAGTGGCACATGCCTTTAATCCTAGCACTCTGGAAGACTGAGATGGGTAGATTGCTTGAGGCAGGAGTTTGAGACCAGCCTGAGCAAGAGGGAGACCCCACCTCTGAAAACTAGGCAGGCGTTGCAGTGGGCGACTGTAGTCTCAGCTTCTCAGGGAGAGAAGAGGATCACTTGAGCCCAGGAGCTAGAGGTTGCTGGGAGCTAGGCTGATGCCACCGCACTCTGCCGAGGGTGACATAGTGAGACTCTGTCTCAAATAAAATAAAATAAAATAAAATAAATAAAATGTGGACATAAATAGACATTTCTCAGAAGACATACAAACAGCCAACAAGTATATGAAAAAATGCTCACCATCACTAATCATCAGTGAAATGAAAATTGAAACCACAACAAGATTTCATCTTAATCCTAGTCACAACGGCTATTATTAAAAAGACAAAAATAACAGATACAGGCAAGAATGCAGAGAAAGGAAACTCTCATTTACTCTTGGTGTGAGTGTAAACTAGTACCGTTTCACCCAGCAATCCCACTACTGGGTGTCTACCCAGAGAAGAATAAATAAATGTATCAAAGGCATACCTGCACTCACATATTTATTACAGCACTATTCACAGTAGCAAAGAGAGGGAATTAACCTAAATGTCCATCAGTAGATGAATGAATAAAGAAATTGTGGTGTATTCACACAACAGAATATTGTTCAGCCATTCAAAAGAAAGAAATCATATCACCAAGGCAGGTGAAACTGGAGGTTGTCATCTTAAGTGAAATAACCCAGGCACAAAAAGACAAATATTATTCTCACATGATGTGGGAGGTAGAACATTTGAACACAGGAGGTAAAGAGTGGAAAAGTAGGTAACAGAGATTGGGAAGTGGTGGGGGGAGGGGGTAGACAGGGGAACATGAAGAGAAGTGGTTTGAAGCCTCCCGACACATAGTAAGATACAAGGAGTAAATCCAGGGTTTGCCAGCAGGGTAGGAGGGCTGCACTTAACACAAACATACTGTACTCAGGCGATGAGCACCCTGAATATCCTCACTGAATCACTACGCAATTCATACCTGTCTCATGTATCCCATAAATTTGCACAAATAGAAAGAAATGAAAATAAATAACCCTCCCCCCAAATCATAATCCACAAAAAACGTTCCTTGGAGGATTTATTTATAAGCAAGAAAATAATAGGAACAGAGAAACTAAAGCATGATATCCAGCTAGGGGAACGGTTAGTGATATGCTGATGAATCCATTTAATGGAATATTGTGTAGCAATATAATATTCACAATATTAACAAAAGGATACTCATGTCAAATTTCAAAAATAGCATGTTTAGGATATACACAGTAAGACTTTGCTGTCATATGAGACGAGACTAATCACTTTTGCAAGTGTGAACAGTGATTGTCCTGAGTCTTGGTGGGAGTATTACAGGCACAGCTACTCTTTCTTTTCTTTTCTTTTTTTAAAATTATTTTCTATACCAAACATGTGCTTCTCTTACAACTAGAGGTTAAAAAAATAGAAAAACTTTGAAAGAAAAAATATGCACTAGGCCATCAGGGTTAAAATGTAGATTTGAGAATCAGTCACTAAACTCCAGAGGGAGATGATGCTGTCTCTCTTGATAACGGCTTACTGCATAGATTTTACACACACCTAGAACATTTTAATGATTTGGTCATATGTTTATCAAAAGTCAATTAGAGCCTCAGGCCTTTGTCACTTGGGAATGTTCAATAGAATGCACATGGTTTTTAAAATTGATTTGATAAAGATAAAAGTTGACATTACTGTACAGTAATCTATTTTCTTTTCTAAAGAAAATATGTCACGCTCGATTTTAATTCCAAGAAAATATAGAGCAAATCTACAAAAGGCAAAAACACTGAAGACTTGTTTACCCTGAGATATGTTTTGCTCACTATAATTGGATTGTTGGAATGTTTCTGACATATGCTGATGGGGAAGTGAGAAAGCCAAAATATGGTTTATTTGGTTACATTAGTCCTTTTTATACTCAAACCAGCAACATTTATTTAGCTCCTACTTAGATGCTAGAAATGAAAAATCACAAAACAACACCACCCGGGCCCTTAAGTAACGAAACCCGCTGACAGCAGGCAGTGAATCATGTGTTCCACTGAGTAGTAGAACAAGGCTGGAAATTGAGGGATGCGGCCGTGCTGGGCCCTGGGTCTAGGGGAGGCTTCGTAAAGGAGGTGACATCTGGACATCCGTCTCGAAAGCCAGGCAGCAGTAAGGAAGAAACTTTCAGATAAACTCAGTAGGTGTTGCCAGATTATTCTTCAAAGTGATGATTTCAGTTTACGCTTTAATCAGTCAGGAATAGGAGTCCCATTGTTCCTCACGCTGCTGACACTTGACACTGTCAGACTGTTAATCTGCATTTGTACCCCGGGCATCTTTTCCTGTGTTAACCTGGCAATATCTGTCTTCTCTTGCGTGGATTCCTGTTAGTATCTTCCATCCAGCTTCTCTGGAGTCGTTTGTCTCTTCCTGCTGATTTGGAGGAGTTCTTTATGTATTCTGGATGCTAATTCCTGGCCAGAGTGCCTGAACCCCACACTTCCCCCAGCGGGTCTGTGAGCAGGTTACTCGCCCTCTTAGCCGTAATGTGCACAGCAGTGAAGTTGGGATGGTACCAGGGTCTGCCAGAAAGAGCTGTGAAGATTAAATAATTAATGCAGACAGGGCTTAGGACCGTGTTTTGTTTTGGTGGACCCTCCTAAACACACAGCTCTTGTTCTATTCCTACTATTGGGCCCTCCCTGACAGGTGGCTTGCTTCCTAACCTACCCTTTCATGAAGGCTACCGTCTCTGGGGAGTCCTGGCTTTAAGCAGAGGTCTTCATTCCAGCTCCCTACTTGGTGTGGACCCAAGAACTTGTCTGCAGTCCTCACACCATGGATGACTCAGAATCTCAGGAAACCAGAATGCCTCAGGAGACTACTGACCCTGTCCCCTGACCTGCATTTCCTGATTCTTTTGGTCCTTCTGGCCCTTTCTCAAATGAGTATAAAGAGATAGTTGATGTAATTTTTGCAGCATTTCTCTGTCTTCAAAATTTTTTGAGAGAAATTGTTTCTAAACTATTCAATATGTCCTATCAATGGATCTAGATGGCTTTGTGCACTGTTCACTTGTAGTGTAGGAGTTTTTTACTTATTTATAAGAGCTCATTTCATTATTAACCACATGAAATACTTTCTCTAATGTTGCAGATATGCTTCATCATGTAATAAATCACCTTTACTTTATGATTTCTGCTTTTGGAAGTATACGTAGAAAGATCTGTTGGGTGGTGCCTGTGGTTCAAAGGAGTAGGGCACCGGCTCCATATGCCAGAGGTGGTAGGTTCAAACCCAGCCCTGGCCAAAAACTGCAAAAAAAAAAAAAAAAAAAAAGATCTCTTACCCCAAGATTACATAAAAATTATTTATATTATTTATATTTCCTTCCTAAACATTTGTGATACTAAATGTCGTTTAGAAATAATTTTGACATGTGGAGTCAATTAGGGAATGTAGCAATTTTCTTCCGAAATCTCTAGCTAGTAGTCAAAACAGCTCTTAGTGAGTTATCAATCTTTCCTTAATAGGCAAAACCCTAGATGTAGGAATTTCCAGCAGTTCAGTTGCCACCAGTAATTTGCATTTCTTCTATAGGGCACAGCCAACAGTCAGCAGCCCCTGTCTGCTCTTCCCAAATAGTGAAGAATTTGCACTATTCCCTTCTCTGCTAGACAGATATTCATCCTGGCAGAAAGAATAGAGCACAAATGACATTTTTAATTTCTTATGCAATCATCCCCAAACCACTTTGACTTGAAATGCCCAAATAACTAGGGGAAGGGGAATTATTCTGTACACGTCTAGAATATAAACAAGAGGCTTTCATGAGATTGCGGGGAGACCCATTCTTGTTGGTAGGATGAAGTCGAGGTTTCATTCTTATTAGAAATGTTACGTCTCAGTGTGCAAATCCTAGTTCTTGCATTCTCTGAGTATGTAAAATTAGACATTTACTTAACCTTAACCTCATTAATTCAGCAGGTACTTTTGAGCAACTGTTAAGTGCTAGCTATTTATTAGCCTGTGGAATTTAGCTATCTTAGCCGTAACCTGCCTAAGACAGGGGTGTGTCAAAAACGAGCTCTGGGTGGAAGTTCAGTATAGGAGTGGGCGTTCACTGCCCACCTAACTCTTAAATTGGAATAAGTACAGTAAAAATTCAAAAATAAAAATGGAGTTGGCCTTCTATATATTTTCTTAACATTTTAGCAACAGACAAGAATTCCCTTCTTGAAGAGGATTAGCATTCTATATGATAAAACATTTTAATTAAAAAGAGTGTGTTTATTATGTGAAGCCTGCTCTTCTCCTGCAAGGTTTAATCCACTAAACATGACTAATTTTCTTGTGAGTTTTACTTTAACCTCAGCCTTTCAAAATTCCTGAGTGGAATATTATTAATCCTGGTGATTCATGGCCTGTGCCTGATATTTTGCAGTCTTTAGTATGAAATCTTTCATTTAGAAAACTGCAAATGGAGGTGAGAACCTAAAGTACTACTTAGGAACATTAATTACGAAACATAATTATAAACACAAATGCCTACATTGGTAATAATTTTACACAGTCTAATTGTGCTAGAAGCCTGCCACTGGATGTACTTGTAACATCCCATGGTTGAATTCATTTAAATGGACTGCAAACAAGTGAGCCCTAAGCAGGATTCTATTTAGATTAGTCTGATAGGTAATTAAGATCCTCATACTGGGCCACAAATCTGAGGTAGTGGTGACGTGAATAATTGCAGTCTAGGCCATCCCAGCTAAGTTGGTTTCTGTTCTGCTGCTGTAGACCTGGCCGATGGTCTCTAACAGGCTCCGGCTGCACTAGTTAGTGTGTCGTGTCTGGCCATGGAGGCAAAGTGGGCTCCTGCGCGTTCCAAGGGGGTCCTCAATGGGTCCCCAGAGACCCCCAGCCTCTTCTTGTGTCCTTTCTGCTTTTGTGATGGGGTGACTTGCCCAGGAGACCACTTCCCATGGCTCCCCAGTGAGGAGGACTCCTTTGTACCCCGTCACACTTCCCCACAGGGGTCCCCTGTCCAGTGAGGAGGACTCCTTTGTACCCCATCACACTTCCCCAAAGAGATCCCCTGAGGGACACAACTGTCCCTCTGAAAAGAGGCTGTGGTGGCATCCTGACTGTGTAATCATCTGGATGGGAACTGTGGCTCTGGCCTTCTTGCGTCCCCTGGGTGTGACCTTTGGTTGGGTGGGCATCGTCTGTAACAGGTGGACACGGTGAGGGCATTGCGAGCCCTGGGAGCCCCTGGCCCAGCAGGAACTCGGTAAATAGTCATTTCCTGTCACCGTGTGCAGTATTTATTCAAGGGTTTATGCTGAGGACTGCTGTGCTCCAGGCTGCCAGTTAGACACAGGATACATCAGTGAATGATGCCGTCTCTACCCTCGGGGGCCTCTGTTTGGTGAGGAGAGAGTCAGGGAAACAGGAAATTACTGATGTGCTGAGCTTTGGGAGGAATTCTCAGTCCAACCTCAGGGAGCTGCCAGCACAAACCTGGGAGAAGCTGATGGCCCAATTCTGAAAGAGAGAAAGAGTCCGGCCTGGAGACGAGGGGATGGCACATCCACGGCCTCTGCGTGGGACACAAAGACCTGGGCACGATGAGAGAGCTGAGTCAGCACGGCGCAGGATAAAGACTCTTAACATAGACGGGCTATGAAATATTCAATAACAGATTTTTTGCATTGTCCAAAATTTTAATACAATTGAACAAAGAGGAAGTGGGGCTCCATGAGGGAGCAGCAGACGACACCACCATTGTCCAAAGAGCAGGCGAGTGGTTCTACCGCTGATGGAGAACTTAGGGCCGTAGGGTCCCATAAACCTGCTGTTCCCACCTTACATACACTTGAATATTTACACATTTTCCAGACCTTGCTACAGGGAACATAGCATATGTTTTGAAATGAGGTGGGAATGATGGATGATAAACAGGAAGCAGAACAGATTTGAAAGCCATCAGGCCAAATCAAAGAGAACAGAAATAGAGGAAACCACAGGCCTCTGAGGATAACGCCTGACATAACTCAGGCTCCGTCTTACACGCTGGAAATGGCGATTTTTCTAAGAGCATGCCACCCTTTCCTATTCATATGGAAAATTGTCTTCATTGTGTTTGATTCTTGGTGGAATTTGATTTCATTATATGATCTTGTTTGTGGGTTTGGGGCTTAAGCTGTAGAAAGCATTCACCTACCCACACAAGCAAATATAGAAAAGTTACACTGATGAGATTTTGTTACAACTTTTTGCACAAGGTAATTAAATTCCAGCCTAATGTGCCAAGACAGAACAGTGTAATATACATTTTGGCATTTGTTTAGCCCAAGAAAATTCATTCATCCAAGAAGTCCACTGATAGTGTACCCATTTAATATAATTACCCCATTATGCATAAAATCATGTGTTTAAAGAGAGTTAGGCACCTTGCTTTATTCACTGCAGTAAGTTGTAAATGAAATGAAATAATCCTGGCTGTAACATTAAAAATATTAAAAGCGTTTTGTACTCAGTCTGCTATAACCAAATCAAGGCTAATTTTTCAGAATGACATCAAAATATTGTAAGCATTTATTTGGAAGTAAGAATCTTAAGAATTTTTCCTAAGAAAATACAGTGCAGGCTGTGTTAACCAGTTTGATGGAAGTATTTCAAATTGTATATAAAACCAACACATTGTACCCCACAGTTGCATTAATGTACACAGCTACAATTTAATTTAAAAAAAAAAAGAATTTTTCATTTACCAGCTCACCTAGGTTGATCTATACAGCGTACACTCTGTGCCCAGATATTTAACGGCATAGTAATGCTTGTGAAATAAGCATTTGAATGTTAAGTGTGGCACTTTGGCCATCAGTTACTATCTGCTGACCATCACAGTGTGTGTTGCTAGCTGAGGTTTCCCATACAAGAGTGTTTAATTGACTGTCAGTAAGCCTGACAGTTGTACCCCAGTTACTCTGATTCGATTGTTACACATTTTATGCCTGTATCAAAACATCACATGTATCCCATGAGTATATACAAGTAGTATGTACCCTTAATAATTAAAAACAAAGCATTTTTTAAAAACAATAGTCATTAAATACATGAATGAATCAGTTAAGTAATTGATAAAAGAAATACCTTTACATTTTGCAAAATGGTTTGGGTAAGTAGCTGGGAGACTTCTGTGTATTTCCAACTGGGTAGAGAAGAATATTGTAGATCATGAGGAGATTGTAAATGGCCACTCGCTTTCTGTAATCAGCCTACGTAGCAGGTAGGCCTGGCGTCACACTGTGGAGAAACTTAATGCCCCGTAGCAGGGACCGTAACCTGGAGGGCTGGAGGCTGGATCTAGCCCTCAGATATGTTTGATAAGCCTGAGCAATTATTTTCTTGAAACATTTAAAAACTGAGAATTTTCATCCCTAAATATCTGGCTTCTTTTGAAAACTACAAGCTCTGGCAGTGCTGGACCCCAAATCCTGTATGCCAGTAAATATCCGGAATTCACACCTCGCCTTGTAGGCGGCATGTGCTCCTAATTTTCTATATCCCCACCAGTTACTACTAATGCCAGTGTGGTAATCTAATGCCAATTGATGTTAATTATCCTGTTTGCATTATTTTTTTAAAGTAAACAAATACTTCTATGGCCCCACATTGCCTGGGTCAGCATGTGTTGCCAGAAAAATAGAAAAGAGAAAATTTTTGTTTGGTAGTGAATAATCATCTCTTGTGACTAATACACAAATAAACAATTTCTATGGGGAAAGACTACCACACAATACCTGCTTCAATAATTCTCTACTTACATAATTCCTATAAGCATTTGAACTTTAAGCCCTCACTTTACCAATATTAATGAGGAAGACAAGAGAGAATTAAATCTATTTGCAATACAAGAATACAGGCCGGGATGCCGAGGCGGGAGGATCGCTGGAGGTCAGGAGTTGGAGACCAGCCTGAACAAGAGCCAGACCCCCATCTCCCCCCAAAATAGAAAAATTTAGCCAGGCATGGTGGCATGCCCCCATAGTCCCAGCAGCTTGGGAGGCTGAGGGAGGAGGATTGCTTGAGCGCAGGAGTTTGAGGTTGCAGCTGTGATGACACCACTGCACTCTAGCCAGGGTGACAGAGTGAGAGACTGTCTTTCAGAACAAACAAACAAACAAACAAAAGCCATCAGAAATAATATTAGCTGGAAAAATCTGGGAACGTATAGGTATAGGCAACAGGAGATAAAAATAAAAGAGGATATGTTTCCAACCAAAACCTCACTTTTTTCTATACCTGCTTTTTGATGAATATGGTTTTGTTTTTGATTATTATCTCTCTCTCTCTCTGTGTTTTCAGTTTTAATTATTCTTACTGTTCCCACCTTCTTTCCAGAAATTCTTTTGCTTATCAGCAAGCAGATATGATGGACTTGGGAGGAAATGAAGTTTAACACCAACAATAGTGATGCTGATAGTGCCTGTCATTCATTGTCATTCTCTCTGCCTGTGTCTGGCTTAGGGGCTTTAAATACATCAGCCTTCACCGTCACAATAATTATTTAAGGTAGCGTGGCACCCCCATTCTTACAGCTGCTGTAATTGAAACTTAGAATGATTAAGTAAGAGCAGAATCGAGATTCACGTTAGGTGTACAGACGGCAGATGCAGGCCCTTGCCACGTCGCCTGGCTTCATCGTCGACTCATCATTCCCCTGGATGGGTAACTCATGCTTTAAAAACACAATAACCTCATCAGTCTGTTTCAGTGTTCTCTGATCCTGAATTATAACTTTCAAAAATTCTCTCCCTATACGTTGTCACAGCTACTCTTTACTTTCCCAAAATAACATGTGAAAAGATTTTAAAATTTCAAAGCTGTTCTGCTCATGGTTTTCTGGTATTTATATGCATATATGTCATTTCTAAAGTATATTAACTTTAATATATGGTATATAAAAAATTCTAGTGTATATGTATACACATATGTATGTAAATCTAATCCCTGTATGGAATTTAAACTGCTTTGTAATGAAAACACTTGCTGTTCACTTGTTCATTCGTTCATTCAGAATGGTAAAACAGAGATGAAAGAGTGGGCTTTGAATCAGGCATCCCTGGAAACAGAATCTGACTCTAGCACTTACCAGCTCCAAGACCTCGCTCGAGTTAGATATCTATCTTTATTTTAGTTTTCCTATTTTAAAAAAGGATTTACAACATGAGCTTTATTTGAAAAATAAAATGAGAATATAGGTAAGGATGTTCAGATTATCCACTGCTTCTTGAGTACATTTTGACAGCTTATATCTTTCCAGAAATCTGTCCATTTCCTGGAAGTTGCATTTACTGACGTAAAGTTCTCCATAACTTTCTCCCATTACATTTTTTAATGCAGAGCTGGTAGTGGTATCACCACGCTCATCCCTATAAGTGGGACTCCGTCTCTTCTCTCTTTTTGTGTGTGATCATTCCTTCCATCTGTCTGTTAGTGCTATTAATCATCGCAAAGAATCAGTTTCAGGTTTAATTGATTTTCTCTATTATTTTTGTACTTTACATTCCATTAATCTCCACTTAGAGGTCTATTTAGTTTGTGTTGATTACATTGGTTTGTATTTGCTATTCCTTTCCTAGTTTCTGAGATGATTAACTTCACATCTTCTTTTCTAAAGGAATGTTAGTGCTATAAATTTCCCTCTAATACTAATCTGAGTTGCAGCCCACACATTTTGAAACACGAGTTCTGACAATTAAGTTTACAAACTCATCCCAGCAAAAGTGCTACTACCTCATTGCTGAATATCACTATGGTCACCTTCCAAGTCCTCCCCTTGGGAAGCTGTGCACCAATGCCAGCACCTGGGCCACCCTCCAAAGAAATTTTGGGACTCTTTTTCTGCACTGATCATCAAGACTGTCATTGTATTACCCTTGATGTCCTGAATGTCATCAAAAAAATGTCTTCCTTCCAATATTTCCTTTATCTTTGAATAAAGAAAAAAGTTATTAGGGGCCAGACACAGTGAATAGGGAGAACATTCTAGTACAGTTTTTTGTTTACTGGCTAAAAACTCCCTCATAGACAGTGCCGTGTGAGCTGGTGCATTGTTGTGATGCAAGAGCCATAAGTTGTTAGCCAAGATTTTCAGTTAGGATTTTTGTGTCTCTGTTGATGTTCTAATTGTCAGCCAACAATTTTGACATACAATTCAATACACTTTTGCTATGTTTTTGTTAGTTCTGTTCATTACTGGCTGCCCTGACTTGTCTTCATCAATGATACTTTCTCTCCCCTAAGAAAAATCTTTTATCTAGTTGTACACTACTGTTTTATTCATGCCATTATTCCCATAAACCTAGACTAACATATGCCTGATTTCACTTCCACTCTTGCCAAGTTTAACGAGAAATTTACAAGTGTTTGTTCATTGCTCCAATTCAATGCTCTGACATTCTCAACAACAATAACGATTCCACTTGGCAAGATACCACCACATGCGGACATGACACATGTGAGACCCTGATACACCAGGGTCATGAAACCTTACTGAGCTGTTTGTACAGTGCTGTCAGTGTACATGCACAGTAGTAAGTTCATAAACTTAGTTGTCAGGCCCCATATTTAATTTTTACTGAGTTAAAATACCTTAAAATTGTTTTGTATTTGTTCTTTACCACATAGGTTTTAATTTCCAAATATTTGAGAATTTTTTTCAGATCTCTTCCCATTATGTAGCCAGATACCTATATATTTTGAATTCTTTTAAATTTATTCAGACTTGCTTTCTGACCAAGAATATCAAGTCTTATTCAATTTGCAATTTAAAGAACACTCATGTTTCTGTTAGAGAGTTTATGAATGCGATTGGATCAATGACTGATAGTATCACTTAGATCAATTGATTGACAATGTTGTCCAAGTTTTCTGTATCTTTGCTAATTTTTTATTTACTTTTTGTGTCAGTAATTGAGAGAATGGCTTTGAAATTAAAGATTAAAGATTTTTCTTATTCTTCTTATGGTTCTGTTTTTCCTTCATGTGTTTGGAGCTCTGTTATTGGCTGCATGCATGTTTGGGATCATAAGGTTAATACTTTTAAGTACAGTATAAACCTTTTAAGAATATACTCAGTATAATAGTTAGGATATTTAACAGTTTGGTCCTTTCAGGTCTTGCTTTTAAGTTTTGTTAGGTAGAACCAAAGCAGTGTTTCATTAAGGGATAATTTTGCCCACTGAGGCAAACCCTTCTGAGTACTGTACCCAGTAACCCATAATTTATGCAGTTTTCCACTTGGGCTGGTGGCAGCAGGTATGTTCCTGGCCATGAGTGTTTCTTGAAATGTGCTACTGATAGTCTCTGATATTCTCTTCTCCACACTCAGGTAGTGCCTGTCCTAAAATTTGTGAGCCAGTTAGTGCCCAGTGAGGACTGAAGAGGCCTGCCTGGAAAAAAAAAAAAAAGAGGCCTGCCTGCACCGAGCCTCAGAGTTCTCTTCCCATGCGGTTCTCTCTTCTCTGGCCTCAGAGTTCTCTTCCTGTGCAGATCTCTCTCTCTGGCCTCAGAGTTCTCTTTCTGTGTGGCTCTCTCTTCTCTGGCCTCAGAGTTCTCTTCCTATATGGCTCTCTCTTCTCTGGCACTTGCCCTTGGATCTTCCTAGACTCCCTGCTCTGTCTGCTCTACTCGGGGAGACCACTGGCTCTGCCCATATCTCCCTTTGTGCTCCGCTGACTGCAGACTCTCTCCAGCAGTGCACTGGGGCTATTTAAGACCTCCCCACACCTGCTCCCTTTACTCAGGGATCACTGTCTTTTGTGGTCTACTGTCCAGTGTCTTGAGTAACACTGTTTTATGCTTTACCTGTCTGTTAGTTGTTCAGGTGTGAGGATTAATCTCATCCCTCTTTCTCTGTCTTGGTCAGAATTAGAGTCTCTCACTACAAATGAACCAGGATTTTCCTGAGGGCACGTCCCAGTTCCCCAGGCTCAGAGGGAGCAGCAGCCTCCCTGAGCAGCTGGCCTCTTGGCCCAAAGTCATGTAGCATCCCAGCAGTCGGATGTCAGCCAGGGCTTCCATTGCTTAATGTTTTCATTTTAAATCCACTTTCTCAAATCTGCCCAAATCTAAATTCTATGACTGGCCTTGGCATTACTTAAAATATTATTTTTGTTATTATGTGTTTATAAGCTCCAGAGACACATCAGAGAAAATAAAGGGACTTAGCTGAGGTGTAACCAGTCTCCTGAGCTCCTTCGATGTTACTGTATCCACTTATATTCCAAGTTTTTCCAAAGCCTACCCAGCACAGACACACACACTCACCCTCTCACCACACCCACTCCAACACCACATTGCCACGTGTACTTCCATGAGGTACTTTCTCAGCACATAATCTAGCCATAATATCTTCTGAAATAAAAACCAACATAGCAACAGCATTTCTACAGCAAAACCACAGCTAATTAACATGTGTTCAAATCCATATATGACCTTGTTGTGACCAGTGTTCATTTGCCAGATTCTCTCCACTCCTAGAGTGAAGAGGGCCGTCTATTCAGTTCATCTTGTGGACAGCTCTCTTCCTCCCTCCATTATTCTGAGAGGCGTGCGGAATAATGCTTGGGCAAAGGATAGTTTTTTCACATTCCAACAAAATTTGGCCAAAATGATTTAATCAAGCTCAATCTAAAGTTTCTAGGAAAGCCTGCCCACCAGAAACTTCATCCATGAGGCAGTGGCTCTGCCAGGTTAAGAGGCCACACGTACTTTTCTCTTCTTCTTGGAGACATTCATGCTCTGACCTTGGGCCTGAAGAATGTTGGAAAAGAATAACACAAAAGGAACCTTCTAATCTACTAAACAGCATCCATATTGTCACGTCCTGTGGACATATGCTGACACCCTCTGTGAGTGAAGCATGGAGCCACTTGCCTCCCGAGGTGAACTTCAGACTCACTTCAGCTCTTTCATCCCTGAGTTTTTAGCCTTGAGCAAAGCACTTTACCTGGGCTGGTTCCCATTTCTTCATCTGTTAGTTAAAAAAAGGATGTGACAAGTTGATTTCTAAAATCCTTTCCAGTTCCAAAAGGCTTGGCTTGTTTATTTTCGTTTAGATACTAGGGAAAATAACTATGAGAGAGTATAATTCTGTTTCTCTCAGTGAATCGTATGAAACAGAAAACTAAAATGCATGTGTCCAATATACTGGGTCCACGTGACAACAACCCAGTTAACTGGTGAAATCTAAGCTATTGATTCATTTCTTCACATCTTACTGAGGTTAGTTCATTTGTACAACAGTTCACTTATTGAGATATTTGGTATCATGTGACTATAAATAAAGAATTACTGGCAGAGTTAGAAATAAAGTCCAAGATAGCTCAAGGACTTCCATCCTGCATGAAGCTATCATTTTATATATTATTCCATTAAAGTATGCCATATTAAAAGACAGTGAATGCAGAAGTGGAAATGTAAAACTTACCATCAGTGATATATGCCATTATAATCTCAGATTCAACATTACATTAACATGATTCATTAAATTTAATGATGTCAATAGAATAAAGATAATAGTTCTCAAAAAATTACTTAAAGTGTCTTCCTGTGGTCTTTAGAAAAAGATTTTGTTTATTTTCCCATGTGGATCTTCTCTGGAATTTTTAATCTAAGCATGATTTATTTGACAGTCCAAATCATGAAAATTATTAGTGCAGCTAGCCACTTGTGTCCTTACCAGGGTGAACAACGAACTGATGTGTACACAGCAGCACCTCCCAACAGTGACTAAGTAAGTGTGACGGAGTTATTTACACCTCTGGAAGTGGTGCAAACTCTTACACATCTGACGTTGGCAATAGAATTTTAAGCTTATGCTTCAAAGGCTGCTGAAAAATCTTGTTTAAAACTATAAAAGTATAAACTTCGTTAAAACCATTGCAATATAAGCTATGAGTTTTGAGTAAAAGCTTTGACATAAAATATCATTTTTGTTAGATTCGTGTTCTTTTCCATTTATTAAGGGGGACTGTTTCTTTAAAAAGAAAAGAAAAAATTAGGCTGTATGAGTAGAGAGGATAAAATGTTGTAAATTTATATTTTCAATAACATGAAAAATAAGATGTTAATATACGTGTAAAATCAGATACTCATATCTTCGTGAATTTATATATTTGTGTTCGTGCGTACACATCTGCTTTTGTATAGGTAGGAAACAGAAATGTTCAGATTTACGAGAAATGAGAATTGATACTGTACTCTGTGGTCTTGTTAATATTTGGATTCAAAGTCATTTTGAAGATCTAAGGTCCCAATTGCATTTCATCTTGTTATTAAAAAAACAACAACTCAGATCCCCTTAGCAACGTGCCATAAGACAGATCCATAAATTAAATCTGGAAACCAAAGACTGTGGTGCATACACGGTAATCAAATCTGTCCTGCTATACTAGATGATACTAAACTGTTCTTTAATTGTTGTTTTCCGAAGGCAAAGCAAACTACTAGATGCTGATTTATCTAGCATTCTGTACAACCAAAATCCATTATTTTGTTGTTGCTTTTTATTTTGTTTTGTTTCTTGTGTCACCTTCCCTTGGAAGTAGCAGGGAGAACAGAGGAGGTGATGCTGATGGTTTTTATTTGCACTGACATGTAGATGAGACCACCTGTGCTGAGCAGGTAGGAGAATGGGGCTGAATGCAGCTGTCCCCCACTCCGCGTCCAGTCCTGCTGCCCCGCATGCACAGCCGCCATCTCCTTCACAAATGCTCCCGCCTGGCCCACCCTGTCCAGCCATCCTCCTCTTGTCGTCCCAGCAGGTGTCATCCTGTCTTTTTTCCATCACACAGTCGTCTTCTGCTTAATGATACCCTTCCTGTCGTTGTCAGATGAGTCTCATCATGCTTTATTGTCAAGTGTGAGTCTCTGGGAGCTTAATAGATAAGACCCACCAGAACTCCTGATAAAGTGTGGATTTCTGCACTTAACAAACTACACCTACAATGTGTCAGGCACTGAGCTAGGCAAGAGGAGACCCCAGTGAATGATGCAGCTATGAAGGTTCATTCTCCTGGAGTTTGCATCCCAACTGGAAGATACAAAAATGAACAGTTATTATTAAGAAACGAAAATTCATAGTAAGGCAGATAGTGCCCTAGGAGCAGGTCATTGCCTAGGAGGATAAAACAGAGTAGAGGAAAGGGATTAGAAATAGCAACGGTGAAGGCAAAACTGCTTGTGGTTAAAGGCTTCACGGCCCGAGCCACCGGCCCACAGGAGTGTCCCAGAGGGCAGATAGTGGGGTCCTGGGTCAGGTGGCAGAATAGCCCTGGGAGGGTCCACCCCAGGGAGATGTGCAGCATAGGCTATTCTCAGACAAGAGGGGAAGCTGTCCAAATTATCAACCAGGTAAACGCCTTCCCTTCCCCCAGGGACAGTGAGTAAAGGGCAGAGAGAGGTAAGAGAAGGGACAGGGTGTGCTTCCTGCCACATGAAGGACATGTCAGGAATGGAGACCTTCTCCCTCCTACCACAGTTGTATGTCCCTTAGTGATAAGAATACTTCTAAAAAAATCATCTTTAGCTGAGTTTGCAAACCTAGGGCCTCGCCTACCATACACACAGGCTCCTAAGCTACAAGCCTCGCTGAATACTGTAGGCAGTTACAGTGGGAAGTATCTGTGTATCTAAACGTAGGCAAGGTGCAGTAGAAATGCCTCAATCTCATGGAGCCTGCAGAAACAAGTGTTAGTGGACGTTACCCTCTGTGCAGGCTACACTCCTCCATTAAAAAAATTCTTTATTCATTATAATTTAGCTTATTGTAAATTTTTAACTTTATAAACTTAATTTTTTAACTTTTGACTTGTTTACAATAACACTTAAAAACACATTGTAAGGCTGCATAAAAATATTTTCTTTATATCTTTATTCAGTATGTTTGCTTCTATTTTTAAATTTTCTTTAATTTCTTTTTATTTTTTAAACCTTTTTTGTTAAAAACTAAGACACAAATGCCTCGGTGGCCTTTGTCCAACAGTCCAACAGTACCACATCAGCATAGCAAGGCCACTATTTATGGATAGTGTTGTCATAGGCTGCCTAGTTAATCCTTCCTAATTTCACCAATGAAATCAATCACTTCACACCAGACAGGTGTGAAGGAGGACCAGGTATCCCACTACCTGAGCTCCTGTCACATGGAAGGAAACACCAGAAGTAGGGGAAAGAGTTCCAGCCTAACGTCTACAAATAAAGGCATGTTTCCTGAGACCAAGGAGCAAATTCTCATCCTTCTTGGTACATACATACATTCAAATTTGTTGTCCTAATTCATATATTGGGCACCAATCCTAAAGTCCGAAAGAAATTTAGTCAATATGTTTTTCCCATAGTCAAAACAGAGTTATGAATGCATTTGTCATTGTGACATTTCAAATTCATTCAGGGGGAACAGTTTCTGCAAAGCTTCAAACAAGGAAGGTCTTGTTTTTCACTGTTCGATAAGAGCTAATGACAACTTGAACTGAATAGATTTGGGGAAGTGACCTGAACTGCCAGGATTAGGAAATAACAAGGAACACAGAGAGAATAAGATAGCAAGAAGGAAGGAAATTCAATACTGAAATTGACTAGTCATGTATCTATAAATGTATACATTATTTTAAACAATAGGTCTGAATCATTTCACACCAGGGCTGCAAGCTGCACATCTCTTGGCAAGTGCCTTCTCCTGGTTGTCTTTTTGACTGACTGTGCACAGCCCAACTCCAGGGACCGTACAGATCCCAGTGTGCACCTGTTAACACCCTACGATGTGCTTATCTTACTGGAAGAAAGGACTGAAATATGATCATCATTCCCTCCTCACGTGACTACCCATCCATTTCCTGACAAAAGTCTAGGCCACGTGAGTGTGGGCAGCATCTCTCTGCACACTATGAATGCACAGCACAGCTCCAGGTATACAGCAGGTGCTTAATAAATGTCTATTTAATGAACCAAAACTTTCATGGTCCATTTAAATCTCTAAACCCAATCTTCCAACACACTAGGCAACGCCACCATGGCTAATGAGCACTTGAATGTGGTTGGTCCAAACTGTAGACCACACCAGATTCTGAAGAATGCAGAACACCTCAGTGATGGTTTTGATGCTGACCATATGTTGCAGTGGTAACATTTTGGGTATATTGAGTTAAATAAAATATGTAATTGATATTATTTCCTCCTGTTTCTTTTTACTTTTTATAGTGACTATGAGAAAATTTTAAATTATTAATACACAGGTTTGTGCCCATGATCCACATTAGATTTTTGGGGGGTGATGTTGCCTTATATGAAAACATGGCAGTAAATCGAATTAAAGTCATTTTTCACTGATAGGCATACTCCTAAGTCAGCACCCTAACAGTAGAGTGTAACAGCTTTACTGTCACTAGAACTGGTATAATATTTTCACCATGGCCTGTAATGAATATTTGCATTGCAGTAACAGCAATGGCTAACGACTGCAACAGTAGTTACCACACGTGCTCATGCTGACTCTAGACAGACACTGTTGCTTGGTTAGACAGTGTGGAAGGGCTTTGATTCTGAAGTTGACCTTGGGCATGTTTAAACGTTGTGTTCTGGATGTCCTCCCGAGGATAGTCATTGATGTCACAGGACAGGGGGATCTCCACCTATGTATCTACAATGATAAAGGAGGACCAGGTATCATACTACCTGGGCTCCGTCAGCGGGAACTCAAGGGCCAAGAAACATGACCCTAGACTGTGGAAGAAACACACTGGCATGTAAACAAAGTGTCTGGGTGGGGCACTGGGGTCAAACCACCCACATCTAACTCTTCACACTATTTGAAAATTATTAAAATCGCAATAATGTATTTTAAGGATTCACTTTTAAATAGTTGCATGTAAAATGGAAAAAATATTCATGAAAGATAAAAATAAGCTTACCTCATGGAATTGACAAATAGAGTTGCTTTAAAGTGAATTGTTTTTTAACTTGAGCAAATCTAGGCTTTGGTTTAAAATCAAGGTAACATAGCAGCACACCTGATGAAACATTCTGATGACCTGGTGGCATTTTTCTACTATTAGTTATGGTCTTTGTTGTATTTTGCAATGTATATAATACAGAAGCATCTTCCTTATAATTTGTTTAATATTTTGAAAATCATCCCACTCAAATATTTTTAACAAGATTCTCCTTAATAAACTCTTTATTTCAAATTACTATAATGAGCTATATTGTTAAAAATATGTTTAAAATATTAATAATATTGTCCAATAAGAACTTATTCCTTTAAGAAAGAAATGATATAGTTTTATAAGAAACATAATATAATGTAAGCTTCTCCAAACTCACATTTCAAACTGGTAAATATCCTGTTAATAATTGCTGTTCATCATAAACTAGAAAGTATCTACTCAATACTTCCTGAGTAATATCCTAAGTACTAAGAATTGTAACGGCAGAGTCCCTAGACAGGTAGACTGCCCAGGAAAAGCTGAGGCATCTTCTAATACTGAAAACCTGCCGGCACTATTTTAAAGGAGCACTATCTTCAATATACTCAAGAACAATTACATTATAATTGTTAGTTAGGTCATACTTTATATGAACATTTACTTGATTGGATTGAAAGCAAAGAGAGAGGGTGTAACCCATGTAATACCTTGTGTTTCTTTTCTTTTCCTCCAAATTTCTCTCTTCCCCTCTTCTTAAATAAATAAGATGTAAATGATGAACATCACTTCATTGTAGGCATTAGGGGGTAATGTAGGAAGGTATATATATATATCATTACATTTCTGTAATGATAATAGTTTTGTCTAATCCTTGAAAAAAAAAAAAGTCTGACTAGTTTTCCATTAATTAGCCATTCCAGTGACGGATATGGAGTGTGGATAAACCAAAAGGCGCTCGTGGTGTTTATGCAATAAGCCACACACGGGAAAGTTACAACAGCATTTCCATCTTTCAAACATTTGTCAGGAATATCCACGTTTGCTTTTCATGGAACACTGTACACTTTACCTCAACAAATGTAAAATTTAGGAGTTCAAATATATTGGAATTTCATATTATATGTTCTTGTATCTTTATATACACTGAGTAATGTGAACTAATTTCAAACTTATTTAGTTCTGTTTCTCTTTGATTAAATTCAAACGTTTAGATAGCATTGCATAAAGTCTGTAAGAGCAGATCAAAATACGTTTCATGTTATTTCATGTATAATGTATTTCCTTACACAAAATTGAAATCAGAAAATATATTTGATGCTAAAATATGTTACTATTCTTTTATCATCTACATTGATGGCCAGGACAGCTATGTTCTTTCTTTGAATGGTTACCTGTGGTTAAATTTTCCCTAACATGACTCTTATCAAGCCCATCACTTAAACTATAAAATAGGACGGAAATCATCATATAAAAGTATAAACTAATCATAATTCAGCACTGAGCTATTTTGTCCAAAAAAATGTACATAATTATGTCCAAAGATTTCGTACACAAGACTAAACATAAACATGGCGGAGATGTCAATTATAGCTCTATAGTAAAAAAGAAGCTCGAACAGCAGAGTCTGTAATCAGATTTTCACTGTGCCTGTCCTGTATGCTCACATAAATGTATTAAACAACATAATTTACAAAATCTCTAGGTCCCAAAGGTTGAAGATAACATAGATTACTGTGCGGTAAAAGTCAACAAAACATTAAGGATGTTTTTCTCATCCTTCTTTAGTTCATCATATTTGCTGTTAACATGGAGTTGAGGTACCAACAGAGAGAGAGAAAGTGTTAATATGTGTACGCCTGTTTCTCATTAGTAAAGCAAGCTCTGCATCCTTTCCACTGGAGTTTTAAAATCTAATATAAACAAATATAACAAGTGAAACAAGAGAGAGAGATATTATTCTTTTGAAGCAGAAAATGATATAAAATTGAAGAGAGAGTTATCACCTTTAAAAATTCTTAGGTTTTATATTTACGTTCTTACAGTTTACTACTATCCCTCTTTTTCTGTTTGACCGAACAAACATTTCCTTATAGAGGGTTTTTTTTTTTTTTTCACATTCACTTTTAAAATCTCTCTTTAACCCTCCATTTTTATATGATACTCTATTGAGGGAATAAGTCAGACTCAAATTTAGGCTCCTTTCCCTGATCTGCTGCACACAGAATCTGTTTGTGCCAGTCCACCGCACTTCTGCACAGCCTGTGTGTGTGTGTGTATGTGTGTGTGTGTGTGTGTATTCTTATCCCTTCTTCTTAGAAACATTTGAGTATGCTTGGCATACTTTCAGGAATGTGGAATGCTCCACATCTAATCTGGAATAATATTCCTCTATTTTCACTTCATAGCCAGGTTGTGAGCAGCAAACTTCTTCTTCTTCCCCCCCCCACCCCATTCTTTCTCCTGCACCTGCCCTGTACTCACTGTCCCTGCTTCCTTGTAATTGTCCCTTATTCTTACTTTCCGAGGCAAACATATGTCTCGCTCTCACCCTCGTCCTCACAGCAGCACCTCTTCAGACACCAGTCAGTATCTGTCTAGATTCCCTCCTCGAGTGGAGTCCCCAGGACATTTCAGGGGATCAGTACCCCCTTAGTCATTAAGTTGTTCCTGAACAGTTTGTTTGAGACTTTATTTGGAAAATGATTGCTGAGTATAAGACATTTGGTTCACACTTTTTGCCTTAAGTTACCAATTCCTTGTAGTAGAAAGTTATCATTGTCAAAAAATCTGACAGCAACATTTGTAAGTAAATTATCACTGTTGGTTTTTGGTATTTAAAAGAAATCCCCTTTTTTATCTTCTGGGTTTTTTTTTTCCTGTTGTGATTATTCTGTCTAATATTTCTTCTAATTTAGGCTTCATTTCCAGAATTTGTTTTTGCATTTTAAATTTTTGTAGGAGTTCTATCACTTCGTGCATTAATTCTTCTAATTATAATTTATTTTTCAAATATCTTCTCCTATTTAAAACTTTATCTTGTTTTGAAACATTGGCTTATGGTTTTCTCTATTTGAGTATATTTTTTTGCAAGAAAATGCTTTTATTATCGGCAGAAATACACAGCCTTTCCTGGCTCCACACATTGCCCGTGTGCTGTCCGGCATGCATGGGTGACATTCTGGTCTTCCACTCAGGAGGTGGCCCACACCTCGTCTGCTGCCTGCCACATAGCCGCTGTATATGTGGGTCTGAGTGCACAGCTGCTTACCTCTCCCATAACGAATATTGTGAAGACTGCACACAATTGTGTTGTAGCTTCTGTTATCGGTTTTTGTTTTGCTATCTGAGTTGCTTTATCTGTGTTGTTTTATGAGGGGACTTGAGGAGATTAAAAATCTATGCCACTCTCATCTCCCCTTCATTCTCTCCCTCGTACTTGTAGACACTGACTCCTATGCTAAAAGCACCTGCTGAGGAATATCAAGTTTTAATTTTTTCAAGATAAACGAAACTTTAGCCTCCTCAATTAAAGCCAAGAGGAGACCACAGCCATTTCAGATATCTTTGGCAAAATGTCTTTCTCTTGGCAAAAAACAGGACTCCTTAGAGCAGTGGTTGTCAACCTGTGGGTCGTGACCCCTTTGTAGCAATGAAAATACATCCTGCATATCAGATATTTACATTACGATTCATAACCGTAGCAAAATCACACTTATGAAATAGCAACAAAAATAATTTTATGGTTGGGGGTCACCACAACATGAGAAACTGTATTAAAAGTTCGTGGCATTAGGAAGGTTGAGAACCACTGTCTTAGAGGATCCTAATTATAAGAAATAGTTACTCACAAAGTCGCCCTTCACTTAAACTGTCAGGGTAGCAATGTAAAGAAAACATAACACTTCCAGTCTATACCAATTCAGGAATGGTGTGATCTTAAGGCTGACTGCCAAGAACTCAGGCCAGCTGTTACAGAACTTAATTAAAACAGTTTTGATAATTAGCACAACTTGTTTATGAATGTGAAAATACTTACGTGAACACACCGGTCACCTTGTCAGTTACAGTAGGAGAGGAGAAGTCCTGGGGCGTGTGGCATTGTGAACCAATTATTAAAAAACAAACCAACTTGGAGTTGCTATCCTGATTTTTTGCCCCCTTCATAAAAACAGTGAAAATAAAATAAAACCAAGCACGCACATACTCCTCCAAACTTGATTTCTGGATGCACTTTAAGAGGCAAATGCTTTGTGCTTTGTTTAAAGTTCTTTTGGTTGCAAATAAGTAGAGGTGAGCCCAAACCCTTCCGAGGGTGGATATTCTGCAAAGTGGCTGCCTGGAGCCCACCAGCCCACATTTGCGTCACAGCCCTGCTATTTCCTACCTGCGGCTCTCAGCAATCTTTCTTAATTTTGTCATATTTTCACTTTTGTTTACTAAAGAATAACAAATCACCTCGACAGCCTTTCCCCTCCTCTTTTCAATGTTTCATTCTGAGAGGTGCATTGCTCTCCACTGATATTTGCAGTGTGAGCTCAGTATTATATCTGTTCTTGAAATGTCACACTTGGAAAGAAAAGCTGTCGCTGCTCTTTATTGCCCGTCCTTCTACCAGTCCTGCCATCATCAATCAGCAAAACGTCTACAATTAACTCTCTCTGTTGTCTTCAAATCCTTGCTGCTGTCCCCCTGGCTCCGCACCTTCTTGCCTGCACCTGTCTCAACGGCTTCACAGCCATCATCCTGCCTTGTGCCTCCATGGTTGAAGCCCACTGTGCACTGTCCTCCATGGGGAGAGCCCAGTGGACAGTCCTTGGCCCCCTTCTTTCTCACTCTCAGTGCGCTCCCTGTGATGTCACCTGGAGCTTACAGATTCAGACGCCTTCTGGATGTGTGCACGTCTTCCACAGAGTGTGATGGCCACTCCCGTGCACAGAGTGTCCATGACACAATCCCCTGGCAGCCACCGCTGGCCTCACAGCTGCTCCCTTTAGCAGCCTCCATCCAGGCTGCTGGGCAGCACTGTGCACGTGGGTCCCAGGGGGAGCTACCTTGGCCACAGGTGCTTCTTATGTCCTTTATTTCAATCTATTACCTCTGTTTGCTAAATATAATGTCCCCACTTGTCTGTTCCTTACCACCCCACAGAACCCCGAAAGCTTCAGCCCACCCTCAGCTGCAGGCTGGCCCCTCCCCAGCCCGCCCTCACAGCAGCCTACTTGTTCGCGTTTGAGATGCAGACCCCGTTCTTACCCCCTTGACTGGCATTGTTTGTTTCCCTCTTGATCAAATCTGAAGTCCCAACCAGGTCCTTCATGGTGAGGCTCCTTCCCTCACGGCCAGCATTGTTCTTATAATTGCCCCCACTTTCAGCCTAGACTCCAGCCACCCTGCCCTCTCGGCTCCACCAGGCCAGCCCTCGGGGACAGTCCCATCTCTGTTCTCCCTGGGATGGCCTTCCTGCCACAGGGGAGCCTTTACCATTGCTCTGTTTTAAACACCCCTCTTTGTAATGTGCTAAAAATCTGAGTTTACAATTTTAACATGACATCATCTCATAATAATCTATTTTAATATCCTGAAATGTTTGAGTTCTTTTTTTTAATAATTCTTACTTTTTGAGAGTAGTTAAGTGCAGCCAGCTACTAACATGTACAGGTAGGCTGTGTTCAGAAGCTCCCTGGATGTGCAGGAGTGTCCAACCTGAGGCCCTCCAGTCGTATGCTGATTTTGTGAGGACTGGTTTACTTGTCTGTCGTGTTGGATATCAATAAAAGTGCTCACGGCCTTTTCATGAAAGGTGTGCACAGATCTTTTTTTGCTCATCAGCTTTTATTAGTGTTTGGTATTTAACATGTGGCCCGTGCCAACTCTCATGCTTCCAATGTGCAACAGAAGGAAAGAAAGGTTGGACACCTTTGATAGAGCCGTCTGCAATTCCAGAGGGGCCGGAGACCTGCTGCTCGTTTTTGCTTTCAGCAAATGTCTATGGAGCACCCACTGTGTGTTCAATAACTATACTTTGATTGGGAATTTAATGATAAAGAAGACAGGCCGAGGCCTTGCTCTATTGTAGTCTAGCGGGGAGGAGCATGAGTGGCAGACTGTAAACTCGAGCAGAGGAAGAGCACATCACTGCCTCCGGTCAAGTTCTTTGCCACCTCAGCCTCCTACTGGGTTTGAAAGCTGTGATTCTTTTACTGGGGATGCATCTTTTGCTGGGGTGAAAGTCACTTCATGGCAAGATTCCAAGGATTACCCTCGAAGAAAACAGTAGCCTCTGGGCTGTGATGCGGGGATGGGGCCTGGGGAGCTCTGCCGGGGGGCGGCTCTTCAGGGCTCGTGTCCCATTCCCACCAACACCAGTGTCCCAGGATACACTGACATCCGCTCTGCAGGCGACGTGCCAATTTTAATTACCTGCTCCACTGAGTCGTCCATTATTGTATGTAATGGAGTTAACTGCGGTGCTGAACCCACACTTATGTG
>CAUYQV010006372.1:0-34243 GCA_963574575.1 Galagoides demidoff
TGGGACCCTCCACCTGTCACGTCGCAATGACTAACTTCCCTCCTGACCACATTCCAGTACACCCCTCCCTGTGATTTTTCCCTTTAAAAATCAGCCTGTAACAGCAGCTCTTGGTTCCTCAACCAGAGTGCTGAGGGACCCCGACGCGTCGGCAAATAAACTGGCCTCTTGCTTTTGCATCGACATTCGTGTGGAGTCTCTCTCTCGGGGCCGCATCCCTCTGGGGACCCCGATTGGGTCCAACATCCCCAGGTTGTAGGGGTCTTGCCACCTTGCAGCCCATATTCCACACCTGAGTCTTCATCCTGACCTCAGCCCATGCATGGCCCAGCACTCAAAATAGGAAGATTTTACTATCTGTTTTTACTAATATTAGATTAATTATTATGGGCTGTGTGACCAGGCAAGGGACTTAGGCTCCCCGAGTCTCAATCACTTTCACTGTAGAGTGGGGATAATAATGCTGTTGCTCCATTCACCTTGTAAGGCACTTATAAGGATCAAATAAGGTATAGATGAAAGTCTCTTGTAAACTATAAAGAACTAAGTAAACAGAAGGTTTAAAAATTATGATAATACCATCATCATCAAACTAGACTTATAGACACAAAACATTTACTATTTAACTATTTAAATTTTGCTATTTAAAATTTTTACTTTTATCTTTATTTGCTTCATCATGTCCATATCCTGAGTACACATGGATGAAAGTAAGCACCAATCATGTAAATCAGTTTTCCAAGAGCAGCATCTAACATGGTACTGGGAGGTCAAGAAAATAACAGAGATGGCTATTTTTATCTCATCCCTTTAAATATTTATTTTTATATGGTTTCTGATTTTGTACTATATGTAGTATTAGAATGTTAATGAACATATGGTATTTATAAATGGCTGTGGATGCTGTCAGTTTTTTACTAAAGTAGTGAATAATTTTCAAAGTTTAGACTTATCTGACAACCTAATAAGGATCTAAAATGGAAACCTTCATACCCCTCTGGTAGAAATATATGTTTGTAACAAATGTCTGTCAAAAGACAAAACTACTACAAATTTAATGATTTATGTTTGATTCATCAATCAAGGAAGTCCCCATTCTACAAAATAGAATAGCACTCTCCCTGGACGGTAGCAGAACAGTTAGTTTTAAAAGGTGGGAACAGGGCAGCGCTGTGGCTCAGTGAGTCAGGCGCCAGCCACATATACCCAGGGTGGTGGGTTCAAACCCAGCCCCAGCTAAACTGCAACAAAAAAATAGCCGGGTGCCGTGGTGGGTGCCTGTGGTCCCAGCTACTTGGGAGGCTGAGGCAAGAGGATCACCTAAGCCCAGAGGTTGCTGTGAGCTGTGACTCCACAGCACTCTAATAAGGGCAATAAAGTGAGACTCTGTCTCATAAAAAAAAAAAAAAAGTGGAAACAAGGAAATAGAATAATGAAAAAAGCTGGTTGTGCCTTGGTGCCTGTGGCTCAAGCGGCTAAGGCGCCAGCCACATACACCTGAGCTGGCGTGTTCGAATCCAGCTCAGGCCCACCAAACAACAATGATGGCTGCAACCAAAAAACAGCCTGGTATTGTGGCTGGTGCCTGTAGTCCCACCTATTTGGGAGGCTGAGGCAAGAGAATCACTTAAGCCCAGGAGTTGGAGGTTGCTCTGAACTGTGATGCCACAGTGCTCTACCCAGCGTGACAGCTTGAGGCTCTGTCTCAAAAAAAAAAAAAAAGCTGGTTGTTTAATATCAGATTATTTTAGTTTACTTTTTCATAAGGGGTAAAGTTGAGGGGACTGTGTTATGCTGGCTAAAATGGCTTGTTTGGAGACTTGGCTAGTATGATCTTTTTCTCCTGATTTCTCAGAAAGTCAGATAAACAATTTAGTTTTGGATTGGCGGTATTAAACTTTCACATAAGTAACCTCATTTTGGTTGGACCTAGTGCAGGAGCTCAGTCCAACACAAGGGCCTCCTCCAAATGTTATTTAACATATCTTAGGATATTTATACTCCATTATAAAAGTAATTCTAATTCTAGAGGTTAATGTCAACTAAGGATTGTCAACTAAAAAGAGGCAAAATATCAAGGTGCAGTGAGACAAATGAGTTTATCGGAGTATTAGGAATTACAATTCATGAGACATACTCGTAGATACAGCCAGAAGCCAAGCTGTGTTTCAGAGAAAAGAACGGGAATAAGAGTTTTTAAGAGAAAGAAAAAAGAAACTAGGGTGATTACCCAAGTTGTTTTTAAGGAATTACCATTGGTAGAGGGGAGCAGCTATGTCCATAGTTCCTTGAGTATTGTTCTTAATTATGGCCAGCAGGTAAGTCCATAGTTCCTTAAGTATTGTTCAGGAGATGTAGGGCTGTGAGAACCAGACCAGCTCCATTTTGTTGTTTACTGCATAAGTTCTGTTTCTAACTTGTTTACTACATAAGTTCTGTTCCTAAGCCCCTAGCCCGCAGGGCCGCACCCTGCAGCCTCCCCCATTCCATTCCTGGTTGCTCAGCCATAGCTGTTGATTATGCCACCTTGGGCAACAGAACCGTAAGTTTTTATTTCCTTGTTAACTGAGTCACCTTAGGCAAACAGCTGCCATAATAAACAATAAGTTTCTATTACCTTGAAATACAGGTATTTCCCTCCAGCCACCTAATCAAGCTGCACGACCTCTAGCCCCCCAGTTAAGAAATCCCCCACCCCTCACCTGTACCAATCCAAATCCTCCTTTACTAGTGAAATCATCACCAATCAAGAATGTAACTTTACTAATGAAATCACTAACCACCAATGAAAAGTGTACTCGTACCCTTCTTCCCTTTTTGCTTTCTGTACCCCATAAAAACCCCACACACCCTGGGTTCGGGGCTCGACTTCAGCTTGCAGGCCGGGAGGGTCCAGACCCGGGTCTGAATAAAACTCACCTCGTGCTTTTTACATCGGAGTATGTCTCGGACTGTTTGCTGGGGCCATTTGGGGGAATTTCGGGCACAACAGGGCAAGTAAAATTCAGCTGTTTTCCAGGGTGGTGTGGTTGTTGCAGTTTGGCTCAGTTCAAGGCAAGTTCCTGGTGTGTGTGCATGTGTGTATGTGTGTTGCAAGTTGGCAGGAAGTGCAGACAGTCCTTAGAATGGCTTCTGGACTCTTAACCAGAGTGACACCATTTTCTATATCATATTTTGATGCAGGAAGTGTCCCAAAGAAGGAAGGAAAGCGCCCTAAACTTACCAAGTGGGTACAGGAGATAATTTCAAGTGCAAGGAGATAATTTCAAATGCAAGCCAACAGCAACAGGGTAGCTTATTTCGATAGAGACAGATAAGAAAGCCTACAGGAAAATTATTAAGATAGAGACAGACAACAATCCTTATCCCACAGATCTCAAGCAAGAGGGGGACCCCTTATGGGGCAATGGTAGTGTTTTATAATGTTCAAAAACTCTGTGGTCTATGGTCAGGCAATAAAGGTTAATCATAAACTGCTGTTGCAGAAAGGTAAGCACAGTTTGTAAGCCTTACAGTTCAGTAATTTATCCATCTTTGGAGGGTCATGGGCAAGGAACTTGGGGCTGACTTCCGTGTTCAGGGTAGTTACGGTCTGGTATTGATCAAATGGCTGCATTCAGGCTCTCTTGACCTGCCTTTTCTGCCTTATCCTTGTAACAGAGGCAAAGGCCTGAGACAAAAATGTTTCACAAGCTATCTCTTAAAACCTCCTCATCCTTTGGGGGAATAAAAATCTGTATTCCCGCCAGTAATCAGAGGGGCAGGGGAGTGTTCGTTGCAGCACATTGAGCAATTGTCCTGGCATAGGTCATGAGACTATTTTCACTAGAGATGCAACAGTTAAACAGCAATAGCTCAAGGCTGAAAATCCCTTTTGAAAGTTCTGTATTTCTGCTTATAGAGAGCAAGATGGTACCTTAAGAGGAGAGTCTGTCATCCTCCTCATTTGCCAGCAAATTAATAAACTCTTTTCCTTACCTCAAACCACTTGTCCTTGTTGTCTGGCTAGGGACACATACCAAACGTTCAGTAACAGCCTTACATTAACTTAAGAAGAAATAATCAGGGATGAAAATATAAATATTTAAGAACGCTCCCTAGAACTTTATTAGAACAACATTCAAAAGAGTTCTAAGTGTTCAATAATAATAAAGGAATGGGTAAGTAAACAGTGATATACTGTTAGGTTATCGTGCATCTCTTAGAACTAAAATAAATTTTGAAATTGGTTTTAAGAATTGTTTCTAAGATAGATATTAAAAGCTGAATGACGCCAGGTTTGACTGAGAAACGGAGAAGACTGAGAGTCAGAAAGCATGATGGCAGATGAAGTCAGGGACACGGGGGACTTGTTTCCTTCCCTGCTCAAAGCACAACGCCCGCTGGCGGCCCATTAACACACGTGGGAGAGGAAAATGATTGAAGAGAATGAATGAGATTTGATCCAGGTATTGTTTAAAAGAGCGGCAGCTTTTCGCTTAAATCTCTCTGCAAAACGGCCCGGTGTACGGAATCGGATTCCAAGATGGCCACGCCCACGTAGACGCTACCATGTGTCGCCTGGGATTGTACGGACTCGTCTCCCTCACGGAATCGGAGTCCACGGAGATGACATCTGCGAGGTAGTCGCGCAGTCGGTGCGGCCATGTTGCCTGTAACTTCGAGGCCGTACAAGGGACACTGTACGGACTCTGCTGACAAGGTGGTAGCGCCCTCAGAAAGCCGCGGTATGGGCGCGGCCATGTTCCCGGCAACGCTATGGATTCGGCCACTGTACGGATTCGACAGTCAAGATGGCGGCGCTTGAGGCACGTTCGGGGGCTCTAGGCTAGCGACCTACTTGTTTGTTGCGGAGCCGACGCACGGGGCCTGCGCAATAGGAGTACTGTGCCCGGGAGGCGGGTCCTGGAGCGGAAGTAGCGAGCGCCTTTGCAACCGCCACGGACGCCGCTAAGTGATCTGTGAAGATTTCCCGGGTCGCTAGCGGGGGTCGCGAGGGAGTGCGCCAAGAGCAGAGATATGGTGAGTACGGGGTCCGCGGAGGGCTTTGGCGGTGGAGGTCTGTGTGGCTGAGGACCGTGGGGTCTGTCGCGGATGCGGAGGGGGTCTGTGGTGAGCAGAAACCGGACTCTGCTGCCAGAAGCGCAGGATCTGTGGTGAGCCACCCGGGAGTTTTGTGATGGGCCATTGTGGGGTCTGCACTAGAAGTTTCGTGGGGACTTCTGGGGGCAATTCCGTGCAACGCAATGTCGGAGAGTTCTTCGCGGAGAGGCTGAGCGGTTTGTGAAGAGCCGTATTAGTTGGTCTGTAGTGAGCCGGGACGAGTCGCAGGGGGGTCCAGGGGCAGCCGGGATCGGGTTGGCCTGGGGGAGCGTGGGCCGGGGACAGCCGGGACAGGCTGCGGAGTAGGGTGCGGGGCAGCGTGCGGGTTGTGTGCCGGGAGCCGTTACCGAGCGTGGGCCGAGGGCCCGGGGGTCGTGGCGAGCGCCGGGAGGGCAGGGCAGGGCGGTGGAGAGTTAGAGGTCCGGGAGCTGAGTAGGGGCGAGGCGGGGTCCAGGGACCTGTGCGGACCGGCGGGTGGGTAGCCCTGCTGGGAAGCCTGCAGGCTGTGCGGGACCCTGTGCTGAGCCGTCATGGAGGGTGAACTACCCTGACGGGGTGTCTCGCAGGAGGGAGATGGGTCGGACCCAGAGCCCCCAGATGCTGGCGAGGACAGCAAGTCGGAGAATGGGGAGAACGCGCCCATCTACTGCATCTGCCGCAAACCCGACATCAACTGCTTCATGATGTGAGCGAGGGGGAGGTGGTCGGGTGAGACTTGGCAGGTTTAGGTGAGGCCAGTGGGGCGTGTCCCTCATATCTCTACCTCTTGTTTTATCCCCTGCAGCGGGTGTGACAACTGCAATGAGTGGTTTCATGGGGACTGCATCCGGATCACTGAGAAGATGGCCAAGGCCATCCGGGAGTGGTACTGTCGGGAGTGCCGAGGTGAGGGGCTGTAGTGGACAGGAGACAGGTGGGGTTTTGAGGGAGGAGGAGAAGCCAGGAGCTTGGTGATGGGTATCACTGGACAGAGTGAATGTTGATTTCGTGAGCTAGAATGTGGACCCCACTGTGAGAGGTAACAGGTTCCCAGAGGATGCTCTGCCCCAGAGTAAGGGGGCCAGGAGGCTGGTGGAACAGTAAGGGAGAAGAGGAAGAAAGAGGTTCTGGGACCTTCAGTGCTCACCCACTCTGGTTCCATTCTCTGCCTTACAGAGAAAGACCCCAAATTAGAGATTCGCTATCGGCACAAGAAGTCACGGGAGCGAGATGGCAATGATCGGGACGGCAGTGAGCCCCGGGATGAAGGTGGAGGGCGCAAGAGGCCTGTCCCAGATCCCGACCTGCAGCGCCGGGCAGGGTCAGGGACAGGGGTTGGGGCCATGCTTGCTCGGGGCTCTGCTTCACCCCACAAATCATCTCCACAGCCCTTGGTGGCCACACCTAGCCAGGTAAGTGCTAGATTAATTAGGATGTGTAAAGTGGTCCCATCTTGGGCCCTGCCTGGGTCCTTGATTTCTGTTCTGGCCATATTTCTGCAGCATCACCAGCAACAACAGCAGCAGCAGCAGCAGCAGCAGCAGCAGATCAAACGATCAGCCCGCATGTGTGGTGATTGTGAGGCGTGCCGGCGCACTGAGGACTGTGGCCATTGTGACTTCTGTCGGGACATGAAGAAATTTGGGGGCCCCAACAAGATCCGGCAGAAGTGCCGGCTACGCCAGTGCCAGCTGCGGGCCCGGGTGAGCATGGGCACAGCTGGGCAAGATTAGGAGTGGGTACAGTCCATAAAGGGCTGGTTAAGGCCAGGCATGAGTAGCCCAGGTACAGTGGGGCCTAACTATAACCAGATAGGTGGGAAGGGGCCTGGCGTGTCCAGATGAATGGGGCATGACTGGGTATGCTGGGCTGACAGAAGAACCCCCAACCCTGGGTGGAGCCAAGTATTTCAGGGTGGTCAGGTGTGTCAGTGCAGATCAGGCATAGCTGAGCATGTCCTGGCAGTGAGGGGTAGGGAACAGGTGTGTCTGAGGAGGCAAGACCAGGTGGGTGGGGCTAGGGCAAGGCCATCCTCTATCCACCTGGGGCTGACCTGGGCCTTCCTCCTGCCGGCACAGGAATCGTACAAGTACTTCCCTTCCTCGGTGAGTCCAGCCCCCCAGGGCGGGGTGGGGCATGCGGGCAGGGCAGTCAGGGCCAGTCCTGAGATTCTGCCCCGCAGCTCTCGCCGGTGACACCCTCAGAATCCCTGCCAAGGCCCCGCCGGCCACTGCCCACCCAACAGCAACCACAGCCATCACAGAAGCTAGGGCGCATCCGTGAAGATGAGGGGGTAATGGCATCATCAGCAGTCAAAGAGCCACCAGAGGCTATGGCCACACCTGAGCCACTCTCTGATGAGGACCTACCTCTGGATCCTGACCTGTACCAGGACTTCTGTGCAGGGGCCTTTGATGACCACGGTTTGGTGAGCAGGCAGAAGTATCCCATAGTGGAAGGGGAGAGGTTACAAAAACAAAGAGTATTCTTTTTTTTTTTTTTTTTTTTGTGACAGAGTCTCATTGTGTGCCCCTTGGTAGAGTGCCGTGGTGTCATAGCTCATAGCAACCTCAAACTCTGGGCTTAAATAATTTTCTTGCCTCAGCCTCCCAAGTAGCTGGGACTACAGGCACCCGCCACAATGCCTAGCTTTTTTTTTGTTGTAGTGGTTGTTTAGCAGGACCAGGCCAGGTTCGAACCCGCCAGGCCAGCCCTGGTCTACGTGGCCAGTGCCCTAACCACTGAGCACAAAGAATATTCTTCATGAGAGAAGAGGCAGAGTATGAAGGCTAACAGGAAACAAATAGGTGGTGGGGTTGTTATGGGTGGAGGTGGTGGGTTAGTACGTGCCCTGCTTGCAGCCCTGGATGAGTGACACAGAAGAGTCCCCATTCCTGGACCCTGCACTGCGGAAGAGGGCAGTGAAAGTGAAGCATGTGAAGCGTCGGGAGAAGAAGTCTGAGAAGAAGGTGACTGACAGGGTAAAATGGGTGTGGGAAGGTAGAGGATGGGTAGAGAGAGAGGTGAGAGGAGGAGGTCAGGGGCAAAAACCAGAATAGCTTGAGTGGAAAGAGAGACAGATCTGGGGCTAACTTCCATTCCATCCTGACCTGATCTGTCTTGTTCCATAGAAGGAGGAGAGATATAAGCGGCATCGGCAGAAGCAGAAGCACAAGGACAAGTGGAAACACCCAGAGAGGGCTGATGCCAAGGACCCTGCATCACTACCGCAGTGCCTGGGGCCTGGCTGCGTGCGCCCTGCCCAGCCTGGCTCCAAGTATTGCTCAGATGACTGTGGCATGAAGCTGGCAGCCAAGTAAGTCATTCTCGGGGAGCTTGAGGGAGTAAGGAGGTATAGGGTAGGATATGAACAGAGCTCTTTGTGTGTTCCATCTGTCCACTGCCCATCTATCCACCATTCAACCATCCACCCACCTATTTATTTATCCTTTCACCTTGTCACACATCCATTTGCCATCCTTTGATCACTCCACTTTTATTGCTGCCATCTTCCCTGCCTGCACCCTACCCACCTTTTCCTTACAGCCGCATCTATGAGATCCTCCCCCAGCGCATCCAGCAATGGCAGCAGAGCCCCTGCATTGCTGAAGAGCATGGCAAGAAGTTGCTTGAACGCATTCGTCGTGAGCAACAGAGTGCCCGGACCCGTCTTCAAGAAATGGAGCGTCGATTTCATGAACTTGAAGCCATAATTATGCGTGCCAAGCAGCAGGCTGTGCGTGAGGATGAAGAGGTGAGCAAGCAGGGATATGGTGGGGCAGGGCCCACACCTGGTCCCTCCTGGCCTTACGGCTTGTTTTACCCCATGCAGAGCAACGAGGGTGACAGTGACGACACAGACTTGCAGATCTTCTGCGTCTCCTGTGGTCACCCCATCAACCCACGTGTTGCCTTGCGCCACATGGAGCGCTGCTATGCCAAGGTCCGGGTGTCAGCCTGAGGGGGCGGATGGTGTGGGAACATCACCCCGCCAGTGGGGGAATCATTGTCCGGGTGGTGTCTTGGGCCAGTGTACAGCGCAATCCACAGTTCCCTTCATTTGTGCTCATCCCTCCAGTATGAAAGCCAGACATCCTTTGGGTCCATGTACCCCACACGCATTGAAGGGTAAGTGGGAGCACGATGCAGAGTTTGGGGGGATAAAGCTGGGATCAGAAGCAAAATGAGTATGCAAGCTGAACAGAATATGAGCATAGGTGAGGATAAAAGGGCCTCTTTCCTACTTTACCTCCACTTTCCTCTCTCCACTGCAAACCCACAGGGCCACACGACTATTCTGTGATGTCTACAATCCTCAAAGCAAAACATACTGTAAGCGGCTCCAGGTGCTGTGCCCCGAGCACTCACGGGACCCTAAAGTAAGATTTTCCTTCAACAACCCCCACTCTGGCTTTCCTCCCTGTCCTACATTGATCCTTCCCTACCTTGCTTGCCTGACTTCCTTCCCTTTTTCTTAACTGACCGCTTCCATTTCTCTGCCTCCTCACTCTTCATTCTTCTCCCTTTTGTTGTCATGTCACCTCTATTCTTTCCCTTTTCCCTGCATTTTCCCTCCATTCCTATTTGTTATGCCTCTTTACTCTTCCTTGAACTCTCCATTCCTTTCCTCCTTCCCTGAGCGCCTATCCCTGTCTTCTTCCCTCACCACTCCTGTTAATCCTCATCCCTGGTTTCTTTGCAGGTGCCAGCCGATGAGGTGTGTGGGTGCCCTCTTGTTCGTGACGTCTTTGAGCTTACAGGTGACTTTTGCCGCCTGCCCAAGCGCCAATGCAATCGCCACTACTGCTGGGAGAAGCTGCGGCGTGCTGAAGTGGACTTGGAGCGCGTGCGTGTGGTAGGTCTTGATGTTGATTGTAGCCAGGGTCATATGGGGCATCGGAAGCCCCTTCTTATGGCGCCTTCTACTCCCCTGGCAGTGGTACAAGCTGGACGAGCTATTTGAGCAGGAGCGCAATGTGCGCACAGCCATGACAAACCGAGCAGGATTATTGGCCCTGATGCTGCACCAAACAATCCAGCATGACCCACTCACTACGGACCTGCGCTCCAGTGCGGACCGCTGAGCCTTGATGGCCCACACTGTCCCCTGCATTCCAGTTGGGGAAGCTGCCCTGAGCCCCTTGTTTGTCTGTTCCTCTTTCATCTCTTTTTGTTCAGCTGTTCATGTTTCTTTAATTCTGTGCCCATCCACCATTTGGCCATCTGCTCTTACTAGAGTGTCTGAGAATTTTCTTCTGTTTCTTCATTTTCTGTGCCTGGGTGGGACTTTCTAGGTTTTGTTAATAAAATTTTGAAGAACTAAGGAAGATAACTCATGATGGTCTCTACACTTGCTCCAGTTGCAACTGACTGTTCCCAAACCCCTGGATAAGATGGGTGGTGGCACACCTGTACCCTGGAGGGGCTGCAGTACATACATAGGCTGTGAGTAAACACGCAGCCCCCACCCTGTGCTCCGTTAGGCTGTGCGGGTTGACCTGATGTCCACTGACCTGTACGCGCAGCCTCTCTTTTGGGGACAGTGGGGATACATACACTCAGCACTTGCTCACTGTGTGTCTGGTTTCTCACTCCTGAAGAGTTCATACTCTCCAGACCACTCTTAGATTCAGCGGTGGACACAAGGCTCCCACATTTCCCGCAAATCTCTCCTGTGGGATGCGTGGAGGATCCCACTCCGGTCGTAGTCCAGCACAGCAGTCGGTGCAGGGCGCGCACACCATGGCCGGGTGTCCGCTGTTTACCTGCAGCGGGGCCCCGGCCTGCTTAGCCACCCGGGCCTGCGCAAAGCAAAACTTGTGTCTGCGCAATCCCGAGGCTGTCCAGCGGGGAGGAGAGCGCGGGACACAATAGCCCTCGGGCAGATGTTCTCAGGGGCTGGTGAGCCGTGGCGCGACCTCCCGGAGAGGTGGAAGACGGGTCTCCGCTGGGCCAGGGAGTGCGCAGGCGCAACCCAGCCTTCTCAGCTCTTGTTGGTTACTCTTAGAGACGGCCAGAGGGATCCGAGAGTGCAGCCTCAACCCCTACCGTCCACGCCTCGTTAGGGCGGCCTGGAGTGCGCATGTGCAAACTAGGTAGCTTGAGGAGGAGCCCCTGGGTGGATAAACAAGGCGCGCACGCGCTGCGAGTCCCGGGCGGTGGGTGCGCGCCACCGTGGAACGTCAACACGCAGGCGCGGGAGCCTCCCAGTTAAGGGCACGCGCTGCCGAGGCGCTAGCGCGCAGGTGTCTCGTCGGGGGTGGGGCCCGTGAGGCAGGCAGTGGATATCCGGTTCCGGGAGCAACGAACAGCCGCGGAGGCGACAGCTACCGTTTTGGAGGAGGCGGCAGCGGAGGAGGAAGAAGGGGAGTAGGGCAAGGCGGGAGGCGCAGGAGGGACTCTAACCATGGATCCACGGGCCTAGAACGGCGGAAGCTGCCGGCCTGGTGCCGAGCTGGTGAGACAGCCGTGAGGCTCGAAGTGGAGAGCGCTCAGGCGTAGGATGGGGAGGAATTGAGGCTCATAACGCTGACGGGGAGGAATGACGGGCCCTCGGGCCGGTAAGGGGGAGGAATGGCGGCTTCGGAATATTGAAAGGGAGGAATAGGGGCATTTAGGCGGAGGACGGAAAGGAGTGAGGCTTAGAAGGCTGACAGGTGGGAGTGTCGAGATCCTGGGACGAAGTCTGAGAGAAATGGGATAGTTCGGAACCCAGAAGGGAGCCATTGGGCCTCTGAAGTTAAGGAGAGAGAAGAAAAAGGGATTCAGACACTGAGAAAAAGAAATGAGGGGGCTGCAGACTGATGACAGTGAGAAATGAGGCCGCTGGAATGCTGAAAGGAAGTGACGGGGGTGTGTTCAAATAGAGGATGAGGAAAAATAGGTTAGAGCGCTGACAGCTAGGGATGGCATGATCCTGGGACAAGAATGAAGAGCGATGGGGGGCGAGGTCAGAATGCTAAGGGGAGATATCAGGGTCTCAGACTGGCGAGGAAGAATGGAAGGTGAGGAAAGGGAGAAGTGGAGAACTTCGGGGCTGTAGAGGAGAGGAGGTCTGAGATTGGGAAGAAAATGTGGGACAGCATTGAGAGAGAGGGAAAATAAGCAAGGGAGCTCTTGGGCTAAGGGTGGGAATGAGTCAACTGAAGAATGGGAATGAAAAGGGTGGGAATGAAAAGAATGAGGGTCTGCTCAGACCAAGGAAAAGAGTTGGGGGCTTTCTCACAGGGGAAGTTGAAATTATGACACTGAAGTAGCAGACTAAGAGGACATCAGACAGGGAAAGAATAGAATGGTTAAAATTGGAGAGAAACTAGGAACTCGTGAGTCAAAGAAGAGGAGGAATGGGAGGTAGGAACACTGAAGTAAAATACTGAGGGCAAGAGGATTGGTGGCTTCTTGGGCTGAAGTTGAGAAGCATGCAGGTCTTAGGGCAATAAAGGGGAGGGATAGGGACCTGGAGGTGAAAGACAGAGACCTATCGGGGATGGGTAATGAAATGGTCCTGTGTTAGCAGTAGAGTGAAATGGTTGGCTCTCAGTCTGAAGATGAAAAGGTTAAGGGGGTTAGGATACTGAGAATAAGAAACAGGAACCCTTAAGTTAAGGATGAGGAGTGGTGGTTACCAGGTTAAGAAGGGGGAGAAATGAGAAGTTCTGGGACCCAGAACAGGAAAGAATGGGGTAGCAATGGGGGCGGGGGGCGGTTCTCTTCCATATATGTGGGCCAGTTGCCTGTGGCAGGTCTTAGGTCTTGGGCAAGCGCTAACAGACACCAGTGATTTGTGTGGCCTGGGGCACAGTTTGTTCCTTCCTAGAGCCTCAGTTTCCCCCATGTACCCCCTCCTTCCACCTTTTTAGGCTGCTGCTATTCCTGTGGCTTCCATGGCTGAGGACTGGCTGGACTGCCCAGCCTTGGGCCCTGGCTGGAAGCGCCGTGAGGTCTTTCGCAAGTCAGGGGCCACCTGCGGGCGCTCAGACACCTATTACCAGAGGTACTGGATGGGTTGTGGACAGAGTCAGGGGTAGGGCTGAGCCTGGTTAAGGAAAGGGTCAAATCAAATAGTGTGGTTAAATTTATGATAGAGTTAAAATTATGTGCATACAGTTAATCATTATTATGAAATTTCATTTTTGCAAATTTGCCTACTTAATAAAATTTGTAACTTCAAAGTCAGTACTGTTAGAAAAGGAACAAATCTATAGGTGGCAGATATAGGCCAGGAGGGCGGTTCATAGGGGCAGAGACCCAGGGCACAAGTGAGGGGAAGGGACTGCAGGGAAACACAGAGTACATGTCAATTATCTGGTGACATTCCCACACCTCCCCTGGACCAGGCCCATAAAAGGAAACCACTCAACATTGCACAGGTACATTGCATGCTTTATGTGTGAGCCACACAATTAAAACTTTGACTTGGCTTGGCGCCTGTGGCTCAAGTGGCTAAGGCGCCAGCCACATACACCTAAGGTGACGAGTTCGAATCTAGCCTGGGCCCGTCAAACAACAATGATGGCTGCAACCGAAAAAAAATAGCCAGACATTGTGGCGGGCACCTGTGGTCCCAGCAACTTGGGAGGCTGAGGCAGGAGACTCGCTTGAGCCCAGGAGTTGGGGGTTGCTGTGAGCTATGCCACAGCACTCTACCTAGGGGGACAGCTTGAGGCTCTGTCTCAAAAAAAAAAAAAAAAAAAAACTTTGACTTAAGTGAACAGCACAATTAAAACTTTGACTTAAAATATACAACTGTAGGCTTAGCACCTGTGGCTCAAGTGGCTAAGGTGCCAGCCACATAGACCTAAGGTGGCGGGTTCAAATCCAGCCTGGGCCCACCAAACAACAATGATGGCTGCAACCAAAAAAAAAAATAGCCCGGCGTTGTGGTGGGTGCCTGTGGTCCCAGCTACTTGGGAGGCGGAGGCAGGAGACTTGCTTGAGCCCAGGAGATTGGAGGTTGCTGTGAGCTGTGATGCCACGGCACTCTACCCAGGGGGACAGCTTGAGGCTCTGTCTCAAAAAAAAAAAAAAAAAATATATATATATATATATATATATATACAACTGTAACCAAAACACGTGTACCCCTGTAATGTTCTGAAAGTTAAAGAAAAGAAAAAAAAAGAAACCACCTGGGACTCTTTAACATCTCTCTCCACTCATGGAGACTGACCTATTTCTCTCTGGAATATATTTTTGCTTTGTATAGGTTCCTTTTCTGCAATAAAAGCTGTTTGTGTGGAATTGCTTCCTATCTGCAATTATTCCATCACACTGGTCTTGCTTGTGATTCTTCCAAGCATGGAGCCAAAGAACCAGGACAACAGTCCACCAAGAGGCCAAACCTAACAGTACTGATGTGCATTCATGTTTATTCCAGAACATGCACAGAGCAGGGAAAAATTGTTGCCTGGTGCACACATTTCCAGCTAAGGTTGAACAAGATCCTTTTGTTTCAAGTTTCATACTATAAACAGGTATCCTTTTGGTGATCTGTTTAGTGCTGGGTTTTTCACATTTTTGTGCTTTTTGTCAGTGATTTTGCTATTTAACGTGGTCCCCAAGCATAGTGCTAAAGTATTGTTTAGTATTCTGAGTGCAAGAAGTCTGGGATATGTGTTAGGGAGAAAATGCTGCCAAGTAGGTAAGCTTCGTGCAGACATCAGTTTATAGTGCTGTTGGCTGTAAATTCAGTGCTATGAATCAAAAAATATGGTACGTTCTCCCCCCCACCCCCCAGAGAAGGAACTGTGTCAATACATGTGAGGCTGCTCCAGAAAGTACAAAAAGTAGCATCTGTAGTACTTGATGAAGCTATGGAAAAGATGGAAAAGCAGCTAACTTTGTGGATATGTGAAATGATCCACATTTGTTACTGTGATGAAGCATAGTGAACAGCATTTTTATGAGGAAAGCCAAAGTCATGTTACCTAGGGTTAGGAAAATATTTAACTTAGCTAGTGCTGGCTGGCTTGCGCATTTCAAAAGGCAATATGGTGTGAAAAATATTAGATTTTATGGAAATAACTGCTAAGTGTTATACAGGAAAAGGATTACATAGAAAAGTGCTTTTCATAGCCAGTGAGACTGGCTTATTTTAGAAGAACATTGGCAAGCAAACCTACATATACTTATCATAAACAGACTCTGAAGTCTTTAAATCATTCAAAGACCATACAATTAATCATTTGTAAGAAATATATGTTAGTAAGATGTTGTTAGATCAAAACACATGTAAAACAAAGTTAATGTGTAATCAGCTGATAAAAATGTGACCAGAGCATCATAGGAACCTAACCTTGCACTTCCTCTCAGAGCAATGGTTCTGTATTCACTAATTCAGTGTTCACAGCAACTTTATAGAGCATAACTATCATGAGTGATGGGAATCAACCGTAAGTACATTAATAAAGATGTTTATAAACATATACATGTGTTTTAAGGTGCATTAGTGATATAGGTATTACAATTTCTATACTTGTCATGGTTCTTTTTATATGTAAGTTGTTAATTTCCCCAATAAACATAAAATAAGTGAAATTTTTTTTGGTATTTAGTTATAATTTATTCTCAGTTACATACTTTCATAAAATTTTCAAAACGTCTAAGTGTGATTGTGAAGAACCGTAAAGGATCTGAAATTCTACCTCAATTAGGACAAGATAATAGTGAGTTTGTCACAATTTTATGGATGTTTGTGGGAAATCCTGAGACTCTTAGCTCAGAGATGAAAGATAATTTATTACAACAGTAGCAGGATCCAAAATCTGATAGTCATCCTTTATCCATGGTTTCACTTTCTGAGGTTTTACTCGCCTGAGTTTCTGTTATCCATAGTCACCTACCATCGAAATATTAAATAGAAAATTCCAGAAATAATTTGTTAGTTTTGAATTGTGTGCTGTTCTGAGTAGCATGATGAGATCTCACACTGTCTAGCTTAATCTTGCTGTGACATGAATCATTTCTTTGGCATATCCATGCTGTATGTGAAACCTACCCATTTGTTACTTGGTAGCTATCTCAGTAATCAGATCAAGAAAGTACAGTATACATATACTATATAGGGTATACTATCCACAGTTTGAGGTCTTGGAATTTATCCCTTGCAGATAAAGGGGGGACTAGATCATCATTTTTGTGTCAGTTCTTCAAATCCCAACTGTAGGACTTGGAATTTATCCCCTACAGATAAAGATGGACTAGATCTTCATTTTTGTGTCAGTTCTTCAAATCCCAATTCACATGTGACATGAAGAGAGCTAAATAGCACCTGCACACACAATGGGTTGTATTACAGGAAAGGAACCCTGAGCTTAGGGAATCAAATCTATAATATTAGTATAGCAAATGTGCTTTCTTGTTACTCTGGACGGAGACCCTATCTCTTATCTTCAAGGTTGTTTGCTTTGTAGACATCCTTGGAAAGATAGTTTTTTTTACAAAGGACAGTTAGTTCCTCTTGCAGGACATGCAGAATTGCAAGAAACCTATGAAGTATTTATTGTCCCCCAATATTAATTATTTGTACTTTATTGTGTATGTAATACTATATAATATGTGTTTATATATTTTTTCAACATATTTGCATTTTAGGTTTTCTTAATTATGTGCTTGGTACCTAATGCTAACATATTTATGTTATTTAATATATTTGTATTCTTATTTATGTTTATTTTTACTTATAGAAAGTTTTATGTTATAAATACGTTTGTTTACATTTATATTGTTTATTAATGTTTTTATATATGCTGGTATTTATATTTTATGATCCTGTTATTCAGGGCTAGTTGGAGTGGGGCCTGGATGGGACTTAAGGCCATTTCCAGGTTGCCTTCTATATCCCATATTCCAAGTTGTATGGCTGGTATGGTACTGGCTTCAGCTGTCCCTCTGGGTGCCAACTCATCCTGGTCCATCCCCAGCCCCACAGGAGACAGGATCCGAAGCAAAGTTGAGCTGACCAGATACCTGGGCCCTGAATGTGACCTCACCCTTTTTGACTTCAAACAAGGCATCTTGTGCTATCCAGCCCCCAAGGTACTTCACAGTGTGGGGTCCTCAGTCAAGGGTGGCTGTGCTACCTAACATGTACCCATTGACCCACATTCTTCCTGCCTTCTTATCTTCAGACACATTCATTGGCCGTCCCCAGCAAAAAGCAAAAGAAACCTTCAAAACCAGCCAAGACAAAGAAACGCCAGGTTGGACCCCCGAAGAATGAGGTTAGGAAGGAGGTTAGGAAGGAGGCCAGGAAGGAGGCCAGGAAGGAGACCAGGAAGGAGACCAGGAAGGAGGCCCCACAGGATGAGACCAAGGCTGATGCTAACACAGCCCCAGCTTCAGTTCCTGCGCCTGGGTGAGTGTTGGCTTAAGGTGGGCCAAATGGGTGAGGGTTGTAAATGGGAGTGTTCTCAGGGCCCCACACCTGTTTTTCCCATCCCAGATGCTGTGAAAACTGTGGAATCAGCTTCTCAGGGGATGGTACTGGAAGGCGGCGGCTCAAGACATTGTGCAAGGACTGCCGAGGTGAATCAGGAGAGAGGCTGCTGACATAGTTGGAAGTTGGATTTTGGAAATACTGGACATGGGTAGAGGCTGAATGGTTGGCAGTCAGGCCAGAGGCAGTGGGTAATGTCAGTTGTCTCTTGCTTTCTTTTCACCTTGTTCTTTCCTTCTCCCTTTCTGCCAGCGCAGAGAATTGCCTTCAACCGGGAACAGAGGATGTTTAAGGTAAGCATAAGCTGCTGCTTCCTCACAACTCTGCAGTGGGAGTAAGTCTTGTTGGGACTAGAGGGCATCTGAAGAAATGGGGATGGGTCCATAGGGTATAAGAATCATTTTACAGGGTGGCACCTGTGGCTCAGTGAGTAGGGCGCTGGCCCCATATACCGGAGGTGGTGGGTTCAAACCCAGCCCGGGCCAAAAAAAAAAAAAGAATCATTTTACAGAGAGGTGGTCGCAGATTGGCAAACACAGTAATGGTAATTATTGGGGTGCCAGTAGACACAATGTTGAAATTAATGGGACCAGGAGACATACTTATGACCAGTAGACAGACAACCTTATGGATGGCATCTAACGAGTAATTATTAGGTAACAGTGATGAGGCTAATGAAGAGCTAGAAGACATGGTAATGTAGCTAATGTAGGGTCAATAGACATGGGCGAAACGGCACTTCTGAAGTCTGTGACCTTGTCTCCCCCATTCTTGGCAGCGTGTAGGCTGTGGGGAGTGTGCAGCATGCCAGGTAACTGAAGATTGTGGGGCCTGCTCTACCTGCCTCCTACAGCTGCCCCATGATGTGGCCTCAGGGCTATTCTGCAAGTGTGAGCGGAGACGCTGTCTCCGAATTGTGGAAAGGGTGAGTCAGGCAGGTGGGGAGGGCCCAAGGCTCACCCCAGACCCAGGTCCTCAAGGCCTCCGCCCCATGCATCACGCCTCTGGCCCTCCCCACACACGCACACAGAGCCGAGGGTGTGGAGTATGCCGGGGCTGTCAGACCCAAGAGGACTGTGGCCATTGCCGCATCTGCCTTCGTCCTCCCCGCCCTGGTCTCAGGCGTCAGTGGAAGTGTGTCCAGCGACGCTGCCTACGGGTAAGTCTGACTGCAGGGGGAAGAGCTCATTTTACTGTTCTCGCTGCCACTGCTTCCTCCCAACTCAGCCTTGCCCACTTCATGTCTTTCTTTTCTCTCTCACCCCATGCTCACCTCCCTGGCTTCACCCACCTGTCCCTATCTGCCAGCAGCTTGCTGACCGCCTTCGTCGCCGCCATCAACGATGTCAGCGACGCCCTCCCTTGGCTGTGGCTCCCCCCGCTGTGAGTTCCCTGCTTTATCTTCAGCCTTTCTGTCCCATGCATGCTTCCTGTAATCGTGGTGTGTCCTATCTCTCTGCCTGGTGCCACCAAACCCAAACCATCCTTTCTATTCTCTCCTAGGGTAAATGCGGCCGCCGCAGGGGGAGCTGTGACTCCAAGATGGCTGCCCGGCGGCGTTCCCGAGCCCAGGCACTGCCTCCACCTCCCCCATTACATCCCACAGAGGCCACAGAGTTGGTGAGGCCCCAGTGGGTGAGGAGAGGCACACCTCTAACCTTACCAAGTACCTGCCTTGACCCCACCTTATTTGCCTCTACAGCCCAAAGCCCTGGCCCCCTCGCCTGCCGAGCTCATCTATTACTGTGTAGAGGAGGACGATCTAGTGAGTGGCCCTGCCCTGCCTGGATAAGGTTAACTCCAAAGAAACAGATGCTGTGATGGGTCTTAGATTGGGATGAACAGATGATGGGGAAGGACTAATATGGGCTCAGCAGGTTCCATGACAGTACCATGTCAAATGCATCAACATTCTGGTGGCTAATGCAGTACTGTCAGATACAGTGTTGGGCCAATAGAAGAGCGGCAGGCACAGTGACTAGGTGTCATGCAGGATGAATAGAGAGCGCTGGCACAGTGACTAGGTGTCATGCAGGATGAACAGAGAGAGCTGGCACAGTGCTGAGAGCTAGAAATGAGGTCAGAGACATTTTCTTGGTAGGTAATGGAGTACTAGCACAGGGGTCCTCAAACTTTTTAAACAGGGGGCCAGTTCACTGTCCTCAGACCATTGGAGGGCCAGACTGCAGGCCCCGGGGTGAGTCGGCTGCTAAGCAGGATAGGCAGTGGCGGCAAAAACACCCAGCGGGCCGGATAAATGTCCTAGGCGGGCTGCATGTGACCTGCAGGCCGTAGTAGGCCAGCTGGCATAGTGATAGTGGCTAGTGTTGGACTAGCAAACACTGAGGTATGACTAGTATGGAGGCAAGAGGCTAAGAATAGTATCCAGGTAGCACCCTCTGATGGGGCTAGAGGAGTGCCAGGACTGGCACTGTAATAGCTATTGAGGATAGCCTCTCCTAGTCCTAGTGACAGCACCACCCATTCCCCCCACCCCAGCAGCCCTACACGAACCGCCGGCAGAACCGCAAGTGCGGGGCCTGTGCAGCCTGCCTACGGTGGATGGACTGTGGCCGCTGCGACTTCTGCTGCGACAAGCCCAAATTCGGGGGCAGCAACCAGAAGCGCCAGAAGTGTCGTTGGCGCCAATGCCTGCAGTTTGCCATGGTGGGTGGGACAGGAGGGGTCAAGTGGATGGGGTAGGTGGGGCCAGATGCCCCGGTATTTGGGAGTGGTGGGCAGACCTGGTAGGTGGATGGGTGGGGCAGTGGCTTTGGTTGAGGATTAGCAAACATTGTGCTGGGGTAAATGAGTCTAGGTGGCACTGGCATTGCTGATGGGAGATTAGCAGTCTCAATGACAAAGGGTTCATGTATAGCAGATTCTGTGCTGGAACTAATGGAAGATCAGCAGGTATGTTTAGCAGGGCAGGGTGGGTATAATCAGTAACGGTACCAGGCAGCCATAGCACCCCATCTTTTCTCACAGAAGCGGCTGCTGCCAAGTGTCTGGTCAGAGTCTGATGATGGGGCAGGATCGCCCCCACCTTGCCGTCGTCGAAAGAGGCCCAGCTCTGCCCGACGATCCCATCTGGGCCCCACTCTGAAGCACAGCTTGGCTACATGCACAGGCAGACCAGGCCATGCTCATTCTCCAATGAAGCAGGAAGTAGGTGGTGGCTTTGTGTTGCCTCCGCCTGGCACTGACCTTGTGTTTTTACGGGAGGGTGCAAGCAGTCCTGTGCAAGTGCCAGGCCCGGCTACGGCTTCCACAGAGACCTTGTTGCAGGTGAGGACCCCATCTTACCCTGACCATCCTACCCCTACCCAGCCTCATGCCAAGGAACTGAAATCAGGTCTGCTGCAATCCTTCTTCACACAGGAGGCCCAGTGCTCTGGCCTGAGTTGGGTTGTAGCTTTACCCCAGGTGAAGCAAGAGAAGCCAGATGCTCAGGAAGAGTGGACGCCAGGCACAGCTGTCCTGACTTCTCCCATATTGGTGTCTGGCTACCCCAGCAAGGTAGGGGCAGTGATGGATGTTCCATTGGTACCATAAAGGGGTGGTGTGTGAGCAGAGTGATGGTGAGCAGAGTGATAGATGCATGCTTGCAGCCTTTCTGCAGAATTATTCTAACAGGCACCCCTGCCCCCCAGCAATAGCTTTGTCTGCTTTGCTGCCCAGGTAACAAAAATATAGACCAGTGAGGAATGGGAAAGGTTTGTGGGCAGATGGCATTTCTGTGCTAAACCATAGTAGGAGTGACATTTGTCAGCACAGTGATGGGTTAGCTGATGGAGACTTTCTTCAGACTTACCCTTCTAACTGCTGCCTGTTTCCCACTTCTCCCAGGCAGTAGACCCAGGCCTGCCATCTGTGAAGCAAGAGCCACCTGACCCTGATGAGGATAAGGCAGAGGAGAACAAGGATGACTCTGCCTCCAAATCAGCCCCAGAGGAGGAGGAGGAGGAGGAGGAGGCAGGAGGGGCTGGCACACCTGTGGTCAGTGCTGGGAATGCCCCATCCTCTCCTGACCCTGCCTTAGCCCCACCAAGTGTATTGACCCATGATGTTAATTTTTCCCTAGATCACGGAGATTTTCAGCCTGGGTGGAACTCGCTTCCGGGACACAGCAATCTGGTTGCCAAGGTGTGCCCCACACAGTGAGGGGTGGGGAAGGCGTGGGTGCCAGTCAGATGTGGGCCCTGAGTTTTGAAAATACAGCTAGCAATTTGGTGTGGTACAGTGGGAGGTTAAGGTTCCATACCCACTGTGCTGACCACAGTCCATGAGGAATGTGTGTAGGACCCTAGAAATTCCTCTTGAGACCCAGCCTAATAGCATTGCAGGTTAGGGCTCTCCTTTGGGGGAGGGAGGATAATTAGACCCCCTATAATGAAATTTGAATGAAAAAGAAAGATAGGGAGGGTCTGGTCCCCATCTCCCTATAGTAAATCCTATAGGGGTTATCCTTGATAGATAAATTCTTATCATCATTTGGGGTCTTGAAGGCTTTTGGAGTCTCCAAGTGGCCACTAGGTAGGTTATTCCCTGTCATTGGGGAGTGTATGTCACATAAATGGTTTTGGTCTTGCCTATTGGTGGGGTGGGCAGGAGATCTGAGTCCTGAGCTGAGTCCACATGCAGTTGTGTGCTCTTGGGGGCTCATTCTGCACTTCCTGGAGCAGCCTCCATGGAAGGGCTTGGGCTGGGTGTCTTGAGCCTGTTGAAGTTATTAACTGTTTCAGCTGCTGCACAGAACTGTCCCTGTAGGCCTGGCATAGGATGAAGGGTAGGTGCCTGTAAGGACTGGGATGGTGGGAGGAGGATAGGGGAATGCAGCCTCCTGAAGAATGTTGACAGGCCCTACACATATGTTCACTGGAAGCAAACTGTTGGCCTAAGCACTGGGAGTCCTTTGCTCTTAAAAGCCAATTCTATCAGGCCAGAAATCCCTCTCTCTGTACTTGGGTGATTACAGAGGTACTGACTGAGGTCTTGCTAGGTAGACAGCAGCACGGGTATCCCTGGAAGGCTTATCCTTCAAGAGATACAGATCCCTACCCTCAGGGAGCTTAGAATGTAACTGTGAACATGGTCCATGTTAACAGAGACGGTGTTGTGCTATCTGTAATGATAGTTTCTAAGAAACCAAAAAGAGATATAGGATAATTAAGGGGAAATGGGATAACCAACACACAATAGTAGGAAATGGTTTTGTGATGCTCCATTTTGCACATAGCAAACCTCATTCAACATACAGACCTGCTCCCTCTTCTCTAGGTCCAAGGACCTTAAAAAACCTGGAGGTAGAAAGCAGTAGACTGGAGGCTTCTGCAGACTTTAGGATTCAAGGTGATATTTGCAGACCGGCTTTTTGAGAGACAACACTGATGTACTAGGGGCTGGACCCTAGATTGATTGCCAGGGCTTGTGTGTGAATCAACCCTAGGAGGAAAAACCTACTACCAAACCAGAGGAGCAGGCTTAACAGTACTTTGACCTTATAGAAGAAGTAAGCGGGAAAGGAAGAGAAAGAGTAGAAAGTTGATGCATCTGCTCCTCCCCAAGAACGTTGGGTATTATGGGTGGGGGAACTGGGGTGGGGAAAGGGAATAGAACTAAAGCCACAACAAAACAACCTAAATGGGCATCTGTATAACATAAATAATTTAAGTGGCTTTTGGATGAGACCTGGCAGAGTCTCTAAAAATTTCCTCAGGGAGATAGCAATTGCAAATGTAATGTGAAAAAATGAGGAGAGGAAAGGAACTGCTATTCGCATGTTCCTCCTATGAACCCAATTTATTTAATCCCTAAATCAATTTTTTTAGACATTGATTTTGCCCATTTTTGCAACTGAAATTCAAAGAAATTAATTTGTCCGATGTCAAATAGTATTAGTAGAGCCTAGATTTAAACCACTAAACTGTAAACTATAATTCTGTATCCAACAATGTGTAATATTACAGTAATAGGACTTTTCATTGACCTTGAAAACACACAATGGATTATTATAAATACTATAATAAATCCCTTATACTTCTGTCTCTAGTATGGTTTAGGGAGTGCCAAGGCTGCATATAGAAAGGGTTCATCTTGTCGGAGCATCTGGATTCTCTGCATATTTGGGTTCTTTGCAGGCCCCATGTGTTGCATTAGATTCCTCAAACCCTAAAGGGTATCCTTGTCCACTATTTGCTGTCCATTCTGCTTGGTACCCTGACTCCCCTTCCTCAGCCAAGGCAGTCTTTGGAACTAAAGCTGCCAGCCTGGCTTGTCTTTCCTAACATCTATCTCCTGCCCTCTGTTGACCTGTGTGCTTGGTTTCTTCCCTCAACCCAAATGTCTATTAAGAGGCTGAATTCCTGCTTCAAGTCCAGCCCAAGGGCCAGTGTTGGCTCAGGCCCATATCACTTTCTCCAATTCTTCATTCTTAAAGTGCCAAAAAGATTAGACCTGTAGTTGTTACTTAGCCAGATTTACAGGGCCAGGACTGAGTGAGTGTCTCCTTAAGTTTTGTACCCTATATGCCTACCTTGACTTACCCTAGTCCCAGCCTTTGCAGCTTTAGCTTAATTCAGATATGGATTAGCTATTTCCCAATTTTAACTCATAAGATAGGACCATCTGCTACCCTCTGCCCCTTCCTTTGCTTCACCCTACTTAGCTCAGCCCTAGTTAAGACTGGATAATCTGGTACAATTTTGTTCCCCCAGAACCTAAACACAACCCTGGTATTGTGATTTTGACAGTGATCTAAGTCAGCAGTTCTCAACCTGTGGGTTGCGACCCACAGGAACTGTATATAAATGAGTTGTGGCATTAGAAAGGTTGAGAACCACTGACCTAAGTGAAGTTTATTTGATTGGTATTTTGACTGAAGAATATGCTTTCTATGTATATCAGGGTTCAATCACAAAAGCAGAACCACTAAGATAAAGATTATGTATATATGTATTTTAATGGATTTATTATAGAGATTTGACCTCATATAATTTTGGGTGCTGGTTGAACAGTCTCTGTCAGGCTGTTTCTTTGTATCTAATGTTGGAGCTTGAAGTCTGCAGGGCAGGCAGTCGGGAAGGGAAGATGGATGTAAAGTGTGGGAGATTGAGAAAACAGCGGCGCCCACGAGCACGAGCTGGAACCCAAGAGGATGGCCTGGAACCCATGTCAGTCTCTCACCACCTCCAGCTTCGATGATGTGGGTGTCCTGTAGAAGAAGTTGGTGCCCTTCCTCACAGAGTTAAATATGCATATGGCCCAGGAATTAGAGAAGCTGAAGGAAGATCCTGGGGAAAGTAGAGCAGCTGTAGGCCTGGCTGCAGGCCTGACTGCTGCCCCACACCAAGGGGGTAAGCCAGCAGATAAATGACAACATCCCTGAACTGCAACAGCATCTGGTGCCCCTGCACCAACCTTCCACATGTAAAAAGAGTATGCTGCTGCTTCACTTCTGCCCTTCACTTATTAGGCAAAATGTCTCTTGTGGCCCATCTTAACTGGAAGCATACAGGGAAGGGAGTTCTGGGAATCATAGCCTAGCCATGGTGACACATTGCAAAGCCACCTTGCCATGGATCAGCTCCGAAGGGTCTCACTAACCAGAGGATACTCAATAAAACTACATTGCTGAAAATGCAAAGCTGAAGACCATGGCTTTCATGGTGATTCTAGCAAGTACAGAAATTCTGTCAAGCTCACCTGGAAAAAACTTACTGGTCTGGCTATTTTTGTGTCATTTGTTCAAGTCTTGAGAACATGGTTCATGGTGGGCACTTAATACCAGGATGCAGAAATGAAAAAGATGGTCCATGCAATTTTATTAAATGAATCAGTATGTATTACAAATGAATAGATTTCCAACTTTATCGTGGAATTTAATGTTAAAAAATATAGAATTCAGGAAACTATTAAGAAGATAATCCTTGTGTGAACCTTGTTTGGGGCACAATAGGAATTGGAAATACTTTAGTTTCTATCTCTAAGCTGTTCTATTTTAAAATTATTTTTAAATGATCCTTATTGTTCCATTTACTGATTTATATGCTTACTGTTTCTTTTGGGAGCGTCTTGGTGGTAACGGTGTTGACAACCTCTGAGAAACTGGGATAGTGGGTGGCAAGATCAAGGTCCACTTCTGTCCAAAGACCTTGGGGGAATCACTTCTCTAGACCTCCCAGGGCGGGTTGGCTGAAGGCTGAGAGGTTTACTGTGTTGGGCCCGGCCGCGTTCAATCTCCGGACCGGACCGCCAGGGGGCGCCAGCCGCGGTCATCCCACTGGGGCCCTGGAGATGCTTCCCTCTCCCCCTTGGCTTAGCCGCCCTTTGGCGTGGTCTCCGTCCAGTCCGAACCCATTACCGGTACCTAGGCTGGGCCCAGGTTAAGCCGACTCCCGCTCTTCAAATAGTGGTAAGACAGGCAAAACGGTACCGGAATTAAATTTCGAAGCTTGCTCAGAGTGAGGGTGCGGCGTGACGGCTCACATATCTGGAGTAGCCACGTCAGTTTTCGCTTTCGAGAACTCATCCCGATGGGCCCGGTTGGGCTGCGCCCACCGCGGGTGCCCGAGTCGCGGCGGCGTTTCCCCAGCTCCTGGGCCAAAGGCATTTTCATTGCGGTCCTTCCCCAGGGGGTTGTGGTGGCGGAGGTTCCGCCCACACCAACCCGCGGGCCCGGCGCGCCTGAGACTCAAGATGAAAGAACCGTCGCTCAAGACGCTGTCCAGGGAACCGAGACGACCAACTAAGCTTTCTTTTTTATTTGTTTCAGGCAATGTAAACTCTTAGCAGTAAATGAAAATGAGTGTTTTACCGAACTGCAATTTTGAGAAGAATCATAAAGACAAAATGAGAATTTTAAAAGAATATTAAGAAGACATTATTTTGCGGCTGAAAAGCTGAACCTGCAATTCAGGATGTGGAATTCAAACCTAGAAACGTACCATATATAAAATCCTAAATGGGTGAATTAAAAATGATTTAGGAATGCTAATTAAGAGGGTATACACATTGGTTGTATTTGGATATTATACATCAGTCTCTGACAGTAGGTACTGATTTTTTTCTGCGTTCCGTGGTCAACCCCACGTTAGCATGGGAATACCAAAACGTTCATTTTCAAGTGGCTTTTAGGTTATTAACTACCATCTTGTTCTTGACTAGAAATACAATTTTAGTCTCCACTTGTGCTGAGGGTCTGTTCCACGGTTCCTGATCTGTGTTGCCAGTTCTGCCTGAAATGCTGACTTTTAGGAACCAATTAACCTGGACTTCTGATCCACCTCCTAACCCTGGTCCACCGTGACAGTCTTGGTCGTTCATTATTATGCTCAGCCAGGTAGTGCCACTGCCCCACCAGCCCACCGGATCTCCTCCCACCCTAGGGTATCCCGGGTCTAAGCCCTGCTTTCTGCCCATTTACAGCAGGAAGATTTTATTAATAATTTATTATTACTGGTTGAGCAGTTTGAAAAGGCACTCAGGCTCCCTGAGCTTTACTCGTCTTAGCTGTAAATTGAGAATAATACTTGTTCTTCCATCAACTCTGTATTTGTGAGGCTCAAAGGCTGTATGTGTGAAAATACAGCAATTTGCAAATACCTTGCAATTTGTAAAGAACTACACAAATACAAGGTTATCCTGTGGTGATTAACGGTCATCGCTGAGATTAACCAAGAGATAGTACAAAATTTGACGTCCCCACAAAATATCCACTAATTTACTCATTACTGATCACAGGATGCTATAAATAGCAAAGTCAATTGGCATTACAATTAGACTTTCGACTTCTCTTTGGGACAGAGGGTTTTTCTTGCTTTCGGAAGAACTCTGGAGGAAGGGCGCGAGGGTCGGCGGGCTGCGGCCAGGGGCGGGGTGAGGACCGCGCAGACTCAGCTACTCGGCCGCAGGAGGAAGTTGCCAGTGCCGGCGTCTGTGGCCACCATGGTGACAGGACCGACTTCCGCCCTACCCACCCACCTCTACCTGCAGCTCACCCCGCGAGGTGCACCATGGCAACCAGACTTATGCGTCGCGGAAGCGGGTCCCGCCGGTCTCCGCGGTCGGGGAATCACGGCTAACGCCACCCCCGTTCCCAGGGGACTTGATAATGTACAGCCAGAGATTTGGCACCGTACAGCGGGAGGTTAAGGGCCCCACTACCAACGTGGTGATCGTGGTAAGCCCAGGATGTGATGACTGAGTGGGGGCGGGGGCACCTACAGTTTTCCTTATGTACTGGTCTTTCAGGCCTAGCTGAGCCCAACCTGACCCTTAGCCAGGCCTTGCTCAAGGGAAATGATGCCTGGAGTAGGTTGAGTTTGAAAGAAGGGAAGAAAAAATTGCTCACCTATCTTCCCCTTAACCCCCATCTCCCTCCATCCTTTTTAAAAACTCTTACCATGCCCGCCCACACCAAGTACAGTATTTAGGATCTGTATTTGAAGAATCACCACTTGGGATTTGGGGAGTTTTTCAGTCTCTAGGACCCTCGAATGAGTTCTGTCCCCTTACAGTGGGGGGTTTGTGTCATGGACCCAGAAATAGATCTGGGGGCAGGGCTGGCCATGATTCAGCTGTACGGTTTGGGGCTGGTCCTTCCCTCCTAGGAAGATCATCTGTGAAAGGACAATAGGCAGTGAGTGGTTACAGACCACCAGTTACCACTGTGGGACAGTGTCCCTGTAGGCCTGGAAAAACAGTGTGGCTGCCTCTAAGGCGGGGATGGTAGTAGGTGGTAGATTTTTATCTTCAAAAGGGATTTTAAAGTTTTAATGTCCAAATTTAGGCTAGGGGGATGTTTCTTGCTACAGAATTTGATGGGCCCTGCTGAGACTTACAGTCATGACTTGTCCATGCACTTAGACTCCTTTGTTTTTACAGACTAGTTTCTTTTGTCTTTCTTTCTTTTTTTTTTTTGTTAGCCCTGGGTAGAGTGCTGTGGCACCACAGCTCACAGCAACCTTAAACTCGGCCTCCCAGGTAGCTGGGACTACAGGCGTCCACTACAATGCCCAGCTATTTTGTTGTTGTTGTCATTTTTGTTTAGCAGGCTCTGGCCGGGTTCAGACACCGCCCCAGCTCTGGTGCATGTGGCCGGGACCCTAACCACGGAGCTACGGGAACCAAATCTACAGACTAGTTTCTACAGGCCAGAAAACCTGCCCAGTGCCATTAGGCTGTTGCAGAGTTATTACACAAGCCCCTGCTATGTGGACAGCACTGTGGGAAATACAGAAGTGAATATGATGACTCTGGGAGGTGTACACTTCAGTGAAGCCTACCTCCAAGGAGTCCTGTCAATAGGTTGAATATCCCTAATCAGAAATGTTTCATACCAGAAGTGTCTCAGATTTAAGATTTTGTTTAGATTTTTGGAATGTTGTCTATATATAAAGAGATCTCTTAGGGAGGAGACCCATGTCCAAACATGAAATTCATTTATGTTACACATACACTTATGCATATACACATAAGCTGAAAGTAATTTTATTTTTCCCTTGTAGATGCTAAATAAACTGTGTGTCTGCATTTTGACTATGACTTGACGACAAGTTAGGTCAGGTGTAGAATTTTCCACTTGTCGTTACTCAAAAAGTTTCAGATTTTGGAGCATTTCAGATTAAGGATGCTCAACCTATAACCTAATTGCAGAAACAACTTGCTCATGCATAAAACCATTATAGTTATCACAGCAGATAATATACCATATTGTCTGTGATGTCAGTTTATGAAGAAAGATCAAGGACAATCAAGAGTACAGTTTTATGCTCCACAGTGCACGTAGCAAGTTTCACTCAACCCATGGACCTGCTCCTTCTTAGCCCTAAGTCCAAGTACTGTAGGAACTGGAGCTGGAAAGTAGTAGACTGGAGGCTTCAATGGACTGTAGGGTTAGGGGTGATAATTATAAACAGACTCCATCAAAGAAAGAAACTGATTTACTCTGGGTTCTGTATTCAAACAAAGGGCTCAGGGATTGGGCCATTTGTTGTGTGCTGTTATTTGTTCTGGAAACCAATAAGGGACAGGAAAAAATAAAAATGCCACCGCCAACCAGAGAAGCAGGCCTATTGACCATTTTGCACCTATAGAAGAATTAAGAAGAAAAGGAAGAGGTCACAGTTGGTCCATCTGCTCCTTCTCAGGTGTCTTGAGTATGATAAGAAGTTTAGGTGTTAGAAGTAGCAGAGTTGTGTTGGAAGAATTAAAGCCACTAAGAGATGAGACGTGGGCCCTAAACAATTCCCAGGAAAAAGCAATAAAGTAGGTAATGGCTGAAGTAATAAGGCAGTAAAAGGAGCAGCTGTTTAATGAATGCTTCCTAGATGCCCAACAGGTGAACTTAATTCTGCTCATTTGACATGTGATAAAACAAGAGTCCAAAAGATTAAGTAACTTGCTCACTACGGTTTGTAATGGGTAGAGGACAGACGAGCCTAAGATGTAAGGCATTGTAAATTGCAATCCTAATAATATAATAACTATAATTTGAGATGCTACAGTAACAAAAGCCTTCAGTGATCTTGAAGACACAAAGTAGCTTGTTCTGCCTTTGCATGGTTTAGTGCTGTGATGTACAATACAGTAACCACCAGACACGTACAGCATTTGCATGCTTGAAAAGTGCCTAAAGTAACATGTTGAAATGATAGTATTTTGGATATATTGGTTAAATATATTGTCAAAATTATTTCCCCTGCTTCTTCTTTCTTTCTTTCCTTTTTTTTTTTTTTTTTTGAGACAGAGCCTCAAGCTGTCCCCCTGGGTAGAGTGCCATGGCATCACAGCTCACAGCAACTTCCAATCTCCTGGGCTCAAGCGAGTCTCCTGCCTCCGCCTCCCAAGTAGCTGGGACCACAGGCACCCGCCACAACATCTGGCTATATTTTGGTTGCAGCCATCATTATTGTCTGAGGGCCCTGGGCTGGATTTGAACCGCCACCTTAGGTGTATGTGGCTGGCACCTTAGCCACTTAAGCCACAGGCACCGAGCCTCTTCTTTCTTTTTAAATACAGCTACTTGAAAATTTAAAATTAGGCTCAGCACCTGTGGCTCAAGTGGCTAAGGTGCCAGCCACATACACCTAAGGTGGTGGGTTTGAATCCAGCCCGCGCCCAACAAACAACAATGACGGCTGCAACCAAAAAATAGCCAGATGTTGTGGCGGGCGCCTGTGGTCCCAGCTACTTGGGAGGCGGAGGCAGGAGACTCACTTGAGCCCAGGAATTGGAGGTTGTTGTGAGCTGTGATGCCATGGCACTCTACCCAGGGGGGCAGCTTGAGGCTCTGTCTCAAAAAAAAAAAAAAAAAAAAGAAAATGTAAAATTACATATCTGTTTTTCATTATATTTCTATTGAAGTGAGAGGTTTTTTTTTGTTTGTTTTTTGGTTTTTCTAAGACAGAATATCACTTTGTCACCCTCAGTAGAGTGCGGTGGCATCACAGCTAACAGCAACCTCCAGCTCTTGGGATTAGGCAATTCTCTTGCCTCAGCCTCCCGAGTATGAAGTGAGGGTTTTGAACAATGCCAGGATTCTGGCTTGGCATTACCTCGTTTGAGAAGTCCAGGTCATACCTTACTCCAGCGGTCCTCAAACTTTGTAAATGGGGCCAGTTCACTGTACCCTCAGGCCGTTGGAGGGCTGGACTGCGGGCCCCAGGATGAGTTGGCTGCTAAGCAGGACAGGCAGCGGTGGCAAAAACAACTGGCGGCCTGGATAAATGTCCTTGGCGGGCCTCTTGTGGCCCGTGGGCCGGAGTTTGAGGACACCTGCCTTACTCTGTTAGAGACTAGGTCCTTCCCAGACCAAAGAGTTCTGCACAGGATGCCCCAAGCCTTAAAGGGCCTCTTGACCCCTGGCTACTGCTCATGCTCTTTCTCACCATCCCCACCCTCACTCCCATTCTCCTCTTCAGCCAAATTGTACAGTAGCCTGGTTCCTGTCCTGCCAACTAGAGATGATGTTTCTATATGATCTTGGTGCTTGGTTGCTCAGCCTGTATGTCTACTGAGAGCCTGAATTCCTGCTGTGTATCCTTCTCAAGATGCAGCCGTGACTCTGATCTGCTTCATTCACAGAATCTATATTCATAAAATGCCAAAAATATTAGAGAACAGTAAGTAGTTTAATTATCTGGTTCTGGGCTCCAAATCCTTATGGATTAGCTACTTCATGTGCTATCATGCCCAACATCATCCTCCCTACCTCAGGCCTGCCTTATCTTGGTACCTATAAATGTGTACCCTGAGATCTGAATCTTTTCATCAAGCTGTCTTCAAATGTTGATTTGTTTTTTTCTCCAAGAGACTTCGTTATAAACACCCAACCCTAGTGTCCCAGTAACAATGACAGTAATATTCCAAACGTAAACTATTGATTGACTCTCTCTCTGCCTCATGAGTAAAGAGTTTTGTTGCTATGAATCAGCACCCCACTGTCTCACAACTCACCTAAAAATGACTTGATAAAACTGTATTGCTAAAAATATAAAGTTTAAGACTAGAATTTCCTGGTTGTTCCAGGAGGTGAAGAAATTGCATCAGGCCCACCTAGATACATTGTTTTATCCATCCATCCATCCATTTATCTGTGTTGTAGGCATTATGCTCGATGGCAGGAATATAGAAACAAAAGAGATTTAGTCTATGTGATTTCATTAAGTATATTAATATATGTTCAAAATGCATGCATTTCCAACTTTTTAGAGGACATTTCCATAAAAGTAATACATTTACAGAAATTCCATTATCCCAAAATGTCAGGAGCACAGTCTTTGCATTAAAACCTGTGGGTACTGGGTGGTGCCTGAGGCTCAAAGAGTAGGGCGCTAGCCCCATATGCCGGAGGTGGGGGGTTCAAACCCAGCCCCGGCCAAAAACTGCAAAAAAACAAACAAAAAAAAACAAACTTATGGGTACTACAGAAATAGGAATGAACTTCTACCATCAGTTCTCCCCCTTCCTTTCTCCTTTTCTTCTTTTTATTTCCTTCTTCTTTCCTAGGGTTTTTCTTTTTTAAACAGTTATTTTGAAATATTATGGATTCATAAGAAATTACACAGGTAGTACAGAGATGTCCTGTGTGAATTTAACCTAATTTCCTCCTGGATTACATTTTATATACTTATAGTATAGTACAAAAACCATGAAAATGACATCAGTAGGCTCAGCACCTGTAGCTCAGTGGGTAGGGCACCAGCCACATACACCAAGGCAGGCAGGTTCGAACCTGCCCCAGGCCTGCCAAACAACAATAACAAATACAACCAAAAATAGCTGGGCATTGTGCGGTGCTTGTAGTTCCAGCTACTTGGGAGGCTGAGGCAAGAGAATCTCTTAAACCCAAGAGTTGGAGGTTACTGTGAACTGTGATGCCATAGCTCTCTACTGAGGGCAACATAGTGAGACTTTGTCTCAAAAAAGAAAAGAAAAGAAAAGAAAATGACATCAGTATGAAGTTTGTTTAGGGTTTTTCATTGTCACAATTAAATATGTATGTGTACATGCAGGGTGGCCATAAAGTTCAGGTGCAATTTTAAATTGCACACTATTTTAGATTGCACACAAACTTTATGGCCACCCTGGATATATGTGTATATATCTCCTATATACTTAGATAGTAACCCCTTTTCATTGAAAGTATTTTGATTGTGGTAACTATGATCCATACCTTTGAAACAGTGTGGAGTAGTAGGTGACAAGATCAATGTTAAGAATTAGAAAACCTCTAGTTTTTGTCTGCCCAGGTCTGCCCTATTTGAAGCACCTTATGCAAATCTCTCAAATGTCTCTAAGTTTGACTAGATAATCTTTATAGAGTCCTGGTCATATTTTTAATCTTATAATTTCATCAACTTTTACTCAAACAACACTTCTAAAATATTTGAGACTGATTTGATTAACATCTTAGGTATAGGCTCAGAGAATCAAACAAGTTGCTCCTTAGGTTCGTGAGCTATTTTCAGTTGTAGCAGGTAAATAAAATATACCAAATTTTATTTAGTATGAATATTGATGGAAGTCATAATTAATTGAAAATAATGTGACTGATGTTTTGTTCATCATAAGTTATAGTAGCTTTTGTTTTCAGAGAGCCAAGCCTCCCAAAGAGCAAAAGGTTGAGAAACATCTAGAAAGAATCCGACGCAGTCATCAGAAGTATCATGCTATTTTGGCCTCTATTAAGTCTAATGAGCGGGACCGCTTGAAAGTTGAGTGGAACCAGCACAATGACCGCAAGTTTTTGGAAAACCTTGTACAAGCAAGAATCAAGGATGCTGTGCAAGGGTTTATTATTAATGTTGAAGAAAGACGAAATAAGTAAGGCTCAAAAACCTGGGGACACAGGCTAAGGAACATTACCAGTTGAGATTTACAAATCAAAAAGTATAGTGAGGATGTTGGCTGAATTATGTGTAGTCTATCAATAGCTATCACTTAATAGTTTTGCTTGTGATAATCTATATTTTGATGGAAAACAAAAGAATATATTGTTTCATATTTTATTATTATAAAATTATTCATTTTAATTCTTTTATTGAAAATATGCATTTCTGGCCCGACACCTGTGGCTCAATTGGCTAAGGCGCCAGCCATGTACACCTAAGGTGGCGGGTTCGAATCCCCAGCCCAGGCCCGCCAAACAACAATGATGGCTGCAACCAAAAAATGGCCGGGCATTGTGGCGGGCGCCTGTGGTCCCAACTACTTGGGAGGTGG
>CAUYQV010006373.1:0-46214 GCA_963574575.1 Galagoides demidoff
TAAAAATAGAAAAACTAGCTGGGCGTGGTGGCAGGTGCCTATATTCCCAGCTACTCTGCAGGCTGAGGCCTCAAGATCACTTGAGCCCAAGAGTTTGAGGTTGCTGGGCCACAGCACTCTGCCCTGCGCATAAAAAAGGAAAAAAAAAAAAAAAGTAAGGGGAGAAAGGTTCAGTTCTCTTTCCTGGTAAAACTTAAAACCAGACCTCCAGCTAAATGCATACATGGGTTTTGCAAAGCAAAACATGGCCACACTGATAGGCAAAGTCAATCCTGTACTGACTTTCATCTTCTGTGCCATCGATTTGAATGCAGAAAGTGCTGGGGCATATTTGTATTTGAAAATAGTCAACTTCTCCCCATCTCGCCCCAGGATAATGCTTGTTCCAAATAAGTATTTTCTCTCTGCCATCACCCTCTGTTCAGTTCTAGAATTCGCTCTTATCCGATGTTGGCCTGCTTTCCAGTTCTGAGCAGAGGGCAAAAGCATGTGTGCCTCCCTCTCCTGTCGGCTCACTCATGCCTAACCCGCAGTCCTGCTGGCCTTTGGGACGCTGCCAACATCCCCCTCTTGGAGACATCTGTTGCCTTGCTTAAACCAAGAAGCCTCTTAAGCATGTGACGGGGCTGTGCAGAATTAGAGAGTGCCACCTCCAACAAGAGGCGTATGTCCACCTCGCCTCTCCCCTGTCATTTCCTCCTCTAGCTCGAGCCTCAACAAGTGGCCGAGCCTCACACAAGCTGTCAGGGACAGATGCTATGTGAAAAGAGGAAATTGGACTCAAAGATGCTACAGCTTTTTTAATTAAGTCCAACCTAAAAGCCAAATAGCGAGGCATGAAATGAATACTTACTTGCAAATAAGCACCATGGTCTTCAAACACAAATGCTTTGGTTCAGGTGAGTAGGCAACTCCTTAGCTTTCTCAGAGGTCACACTGTTCTTCAGGCACTGCCTTGGATATTTTCACCCCAGCAGTGGAAAATGTATTTTGCACAGGAACAGGTGCAAAACTCAGGCTATCCTGAGTTTTCTTTTGTGATATTGTTCCTCCGCCATCCCTGGGCCCCTTGAGTTGGCAGGATGAGTGCGTCCACACACAGCCAAATGCTGGCTCTCACCAATTCATCACTGGCCTCCCACTCCCGCAAGCCCACTGACTGCCCACTTCACACCAGGCCTGGCTTCACTCTCTAAGGAAAAGGCAAACTAACACCATTGGGCCCCCTCTTCTCAGCTCCCTGAGCTAATTCTACTCATTTGCTTTGTCTCCATCTCTTTGTCTCCATTTTCTCTAGTTTACTATTTGTTTTCTATCCTGGTTCCTTATTGTTCCTCTCTGCGGGCTGCCTGCTAATTAAAGCCAACCAGGGCCTCTGCTGCTATTCTCAGCTTAAATGGCCAAGCTCCTTGTGGATTATTAAGGACAGTCAGAACTCAGGGAGAAGAACACATGGGATTTTTTAAAACAGAAAGAAAAAAAACAAAGCCCCTCAGATACAAAAAAATATAGGGGAGGATAACTTCAAAATATATACTACAAATGCTAAGCCTATTACAAAATGCCCATGAGTCCCATTATTACATTTTATCATTTCAGCCACAGATAAAATTAAATATATTATTTAAGAAAGGTGGTACACCCTTCAAAATTGATAAAGAGGAATAGGTCATTGAATTCTTCATATCGGAAAAAAAAAGTGTCGGGGGGAACTTGGCTATCACCCTGATTCTGCCTGTTTTACAGACCAGGAAACCAAGCAGAATCCGCTTGTCCAAGAGCACACGAGCCAAGTGGTTGCTAAATCCAATAGTGATTCCCAGGTTTTCCTCCCTATTCTCACCCATATCCCCAGCTAGCTACCCACCTTCCCCAGGCAGGTGCGTTTTTAAAGATTTTATTGGTATTTAATGTATTTCTTATTTATATTTTATTTAAACATTTTTATCATATTTTTACTTTAAAATATTGTGTAAACCATAGACAAAGAACATAAAGTGTGTGTTTATTATGAAAATCTAATTGCAACAGTCAGAGTTTCCTTTGGTAATTATGCCATGCGGTATTTTTTAAGGAAATGAGGAAATGTAAATTTCAAACAAATGCAACCAAGACTCCAGGAAGGAGAAGGAAATTAGCGTATTCTTTTTTTTTTTTTTTTTTAGACAGAGCCTCATTTTGTTACCCTTGGTAGAGTGCCATGGCATCACAGGTCACAGCAACCTCAAACTCTTGGGTTCAAGCAATTCTCTTGCCTCAGGCTCCCAAGTAGATGGGACTACAGGCACCCACCACAACACCCGGCTATTTTTTGGATGTAGTTGTCATTGTTGTTTGGTAGGTCCGGGCCGGGCTTGAACCCGCCAGCTCCAGTGTGTGACTGGCACCCTAGCCCCTGAGCTATAAGTACCAAGCCAAAATTAGTGTATTCTAAGATCATGCTCATCATTGGATAATAATCAAGAAAGGAATATCCATGTTTGGATTATTTTTATCTTATTGTCATCAATGAAGACAAAATTTAAAATTGAATAAGAATTTGATTTTACCAAGTCTACTAGTTAGGATTCCTTGGGTAAAGTGATGAAAAAACACAACCCAAATTGCCTAATGCAAAAGAGAATTTATTGTTCTTAAAACTGAAAAAAAAAATCAAGGGGTGGATCTCCTTTTAGGCATGCCTTGATGCATGGCTCAAATGTTGACAAACACTCTTGTGGTACGTACGTACCAAATGCTGGGTACTGTTCTCAGCATTTCACAGACACACTGAACCTCAACTTTGTGAGTAGGTATTATGACAATTCCCACTTCACAGATGAGGAAACTGAGGCACAGAGACTAACTCATCCATAGTGATCACATTAGTAAATGGCAGAACATTTCCAACCAGCTCGAACCTCCGAGAACTCCAAGTTCAAAGAGAAAGACCAAGGGTCTCTTTTCTAGGATCCCCAGCAAGTCTTTTTGCCTTGCATTGCCTTAAACCGCACAGGGGAGAACCTAATGTTCTGATTGGCCAGATCGAAGCTGCATGCCCCCACAAAGCAGGGTGCAGAGATGACTCCACCAGAAATAAATGGACTACATACAGGCTCTCCCCAAAATGTGGGCCGTTATCAGAGATGGTGAATGCAGACGAGGTGGTAAAAACAACAGGTGAACACTATGATGTCAAATTTCACCACAGCAATTAAAACGTCTTTTTCAACAATCAAATAGTTCTTGGTGTTTTGGTAATATAGGTCTCCTATAAGACACATGGAAAATTTCATTTTGTATAAATGAATGTGAATCAAGGAGAAAAGTATATGATACAATGAACCAAGACAGGACACAATTGTGATTTATTTATACTTGTGGACCATCTCCACCAAGCCCACTCATATGAGCTCTGTGCTCTCTCAACAAACTATGAAATCACAGGATGTTCAGTTTAGGGTGGATCTGGGAGTCATCCACACCAACATCTAACACGGAGCCGAGGCTGTCCCCAGTGCTGTCAAAAATGATGCCCCCCCCCCCATGAGATGGCTCTTATTTCTCCCCTTACCTGCTTTAAGGTACAGCATGGCTGGTAGTGAAAGGGGGAAAGGATGGGCAAAAGAAAGGGAGATGCTGCGGAAGGCACCGGCTTCACCCAGCCTTGTGGAAACCTCAGAACCACACTCAGCTTGACCCCTTCATCTCCCTCCTCACCCCACCTCCAAACACAGACCTTGCCTTTGGCTGCACCTGTCCCACCTCCCACAACTTGTCCTGATGTTGGGGTAAAGTGATGAAAAGCTACCTGCCCTACATCTGATGGAAAGATAAGTAGGAGAGATTCCTCTGAAACAAACATAAGCCCTATCACTGTCGTTAAGGCACGCTATGGCTCAGTTCACTGTCAGCTTTTAAGTGGTCTTTATCTTTTCCCACAGGGGGTCTAAAAAAAAAAAGATGAGAATAGAGTCATGGGGGAAAGGCTGTTTATCTAAGGAGAAACAAACCACAGATGGGTGGGTGTGATGCACATCCTGGAAAAGAGGTTACAAAGGTTCGTGAGCATTCAGGAGAAACCACTGTGACCTCCTAGCTTGGGAGGTCAGAGAAATGGACTCAAGACCTTCTACTTAGACGCCAGGAAATAGTTCATTGTTTCTAATGGCACCTTTATGAGTTGGATGACTGCCATTAGATGATGCAATTAGTTGGATTTGTAACTGTTTGAAGGACCCAAACACTGGGCATAGGTCATCCATATGGTGCCAGAGGGCTCTGACCTCAGCCCCAAACAGTTCCAAAATTCTGTCAATAACTCCAGTGAGGATATTTATGGGACACTTATCACACTGAGAGTTGAGATGAGGCTAGGAAGAAGAGCAGGATTGCTGGATGACATAATTAGGCGCATACAAGAGATGCACCAGATCCCTGGTGAGACATAGCGGTGATGAATGATAAGCCTGCATTCAGGTTAAAATAAATACACACAAGTACATGACTGCGGAGACATACCTGAGCCACCACAGGTGTAAAAAAGGAGTTTGGTTGACTCTGTGGTACAACTCAGCACTGCATGTGGCTGCCAAAAAGCCAACGTGGTCTAATGCTGCATTGATGGAAACAGAATATTTAGACTGTGGCTTGAGCTGCACTTCACATGAAATGCAGTGGGCCACACCAAAAGCTTTGTGCTTAGGTCCTGACCTTGGTTTAAAAGAAACACAGGCAAACAAAAGTTCAGTAGGAGAGAAGGACCTGGAAACTCCCATGAGGGCATGGAGATGTTTTGTCTAGAAAATAGATGGTTTCCTTAAAAATATGAGAACTGTCTTGTACATACCAGACACAAAGGTGTCTTGTGAAAAAAGGGTTCTATTTGTCCTGTGTGTCACTTATGGCCAAACCTAGACCAATAGTGGCAATGAAAGAGAGTCAGATTTTAATGCAACAGAAAGAAGACTTTCCAAAGGAATAGCCCAACCAATAGAAAGAAAAGTTGAGGGAGGCTTTCAGACAGAGGTCAGGATATTGTAGAAGGAAAGGTAAAGATGACATGAGTTGTTGGATCAGATCCGTGGTTTTCATACTGTGCTCATCAGAGGTGCCTTGAAAAAGGGCATGGAAGGAACAGAAGCAGCTGAGTGGGGCTCCATTGTGGCACGCTGCCTGCTCTCAAACTCCACTGTACGCAGAGCAGTCCCCAGCCTACACACACAGTGGGTACCGGCTGCAAAGGAAAGTTTTTATTAAGGCACTGGACTGGATGACCTCAAAGGTCCCTTCTACCCTGAGGTTCCAGGATTTAGTGATTTTGCAATGACCTCTGCAGAGGCAGACTGGAGTAGGGGCCAGAATCAGGAGGCTCACTTCCCAGTGCATCCGTTTTATGCTGCTGCAGAACAAAGTGACACAAACTTAGCAGCTCAAAGCAGCACCCCTTCTGCAGGTCAGAAGTCCAGGGGTGACTGAACTGGCCTTCTGCTCAGGCTGAAATCATGGAGTCAGCTGAAAGTTTCTTTCTTGGGGTTAGGCTCCTCTTCCAAACCCATGTGATTGTTGGAAACATTCACTTCCCTGAGGCTGATGACTGAGGTCCTCGTGCCCGTGCTAGCTGTTGGTCAGGGACCACTCCCAGCTCCTGAAGGCCACTCTCAGGTCCTTGCCACATGGCCTCCTCCACAGGCTGTTCACAACACAGCTTAGTGGTTCTTAAGGGTCAGCAGAAGAATCTCTTACTACAGTTCTCTTTCTTCAGGGAATGCCTGAGTCTTCTTTTAATGAGCTCACCTACTTAGTCTCTCTTTTGATTAACCCCAAATCTACTTATTAGGGACATTACTTACTACCTGCAAACACCACTTTCTCCTTGCTATGTAAAGTAACCTAATCAAGAGGGTGACATCCCATCATCTTTACAAGCACTGTCCACACTGAAGGGGAAAGGATTCTACAGGTTTAGTGCACCAAGGAGTGAGAATCTTAGAATCCTACCAATCACATTAGCTTTTCCCCTGGAAGCTTCTGACCTGGGGCGAGCTGCTCAGCCTCTCTGTAACTTAGTTACTCCATCCATACAGTGAAGACAATGATTGCTCAAGGGCTTGTTATGAGGGTTAAATGAGCTAATACACAAAGTACTTGGGACAGTAACCTGAAACCAGGTAAGCACCTAACGAGAGGTGTAAGTTACTGTTAGACGGTAATACATGGTATACTGAGGAGTGTCTGAGTCCAGGGCAGCTCAGATACTGGTGGTCAAAGTGCCCTCAGGCAGAGCGAGAAGAGTGAGTCAGTTGACACGGTTTCATGGAGAGGTGGCCTCTCTCTCCCTTCCCACTGGCCCGCTCTCCTCCTCGCTGCCACTCTATTTGGCTTTAATTTCTTCTGCCTTTTCAGACACCCGCTGCTGTTATCTTTCTTTTTTCCCATGTTTTTCTGAGTGTTTTCCTTCTTTCTCTGTCACTTCTTTCATGATTTTCATTTTTTACCCTAGAAGATTTTCCCTTATGGCCATACCAGCAATAAGGCATTGCCTTCCCTTCAGACCAGGAAACATTCTGTCATGTAATCGTTGTGACATTGGTTCTTCTTATTAATCTTCCTTGCTTATAGGCCCTAAAAAAATTCCTTTAAGTCTGTGTTTGATATTGTTTCAGATTCCTGAACTTATTGCATTTTGGCTTATCTTCCCTTTAGGTAAAAATTTCTCCCTTACCAACCAGATAAATCAGAAAATCGTATTTTACTTTTAAATCCACCAGTACCACAAAAACATTATTGTCAGAGCGATTGTCCTTGTATTGTGCCAAGTGAATCATGCCTGCTCTGCAGTTCAGTTTGTCAATGAAAAATATAACGACTGGCTGGCACGGGAAAAAGGCAAAGCAATTTCAGTCTGCCAAAGTCAACATCAACAGCCAACATGGCTGTCGTTAGCCCCAGTACTTAAAATTATGATCCTTTTCAGTGCTGTGCCATGTACATAGTAGGTACTCAGTAGAAAGAGCCTGAGTGAAATGGACTTATGTCAGTCTCCATGTGTTGAACTGGGTTGTGCAGCATCTCCGTGAGAGGCAACCACGGATCTAGTTTATCCTTGTTCTTCCTTCCACTTAATACCAAACTCCAGTGTGAAACAGAGTTTTCAAAACACACAGAAGAACCAGTAGCAATGAATACAGCTTGTACGGACAAATGAGCTGACACACGTTATCGGCTATATCATCAGTGCTTGTAGAAAACCAGGTGAGGTCATCACTCCATCCTGACCTGTTCTATCACGCCACTGCTAAGTCTTCCCAACTGTCTCTCCATTGTTTGTGGAAGAGGCCGGGAAGGACTCCTGGGCCTTCCCACCACCCAGTGCCCAGGCAGCAGAACTGTCAGACGACACTTCTGATACACAATACAGTGCATAAGAACTGACACCCAAGAAACAGCACTGGCCCCACAGCCACTTGTACTCAGGGGATATCAAGACAGGGAGGCATCTCCCATGGGAAAACAATGGTGAATATCTCTAAGAGGCAAATGGCCAGGCAGGACTGCAAGGGTTCTCTCCTGATAGGCAACTAGCCCTTCTCCCAGTGTGGACCTCATGTGGAAGAGCCACTGCGTAGGGAGGCAGGGCCATGAGGACCCTTTATATCTGCTGAGCCCTTCTCAGCCCCTGGAGGTGTCATAAACATGTTACATCATATGAGCCTCATAACCATGAGAGACCTTGCCAAAAGCAACATGGCTTGGTGGCACTGCCATGGAGAGAAATTCGGCACTAACCATCACAATTATGGACACACGTTCTCTTTGACATAGCAATTTGATTCCTAGGGATTCATCCTGTAGATACACTTGCACATGTGTGAAATGATGCAGCAGTGTTTACAGCCGCAGAATATTGGAAACAACCTCGGTGTCCCTAAAGAGGGGGCCCCTTACGTCAAAATTGTGCTGTACCCTTCAATGGGTATTTCTTGGTATGCAAAAAAAAATGCAAGGTACAGAATAGCGAATAGTATATTACATGCAAAGAAAAGGGAAAAAGAAAGCGAGTAAAAGACTGCACACGTGAACACACACACACAGAGTGGTCACTTGTACATGCAAAGAATGCTCCTGTAAGGCACATAGGAAAATGTTGTCTTGGGGAAAGGACCTCCAGGCCTCAGGACAGGATAGAAAGGAGTTTTATTTACTCTTCTGTGAATTTTGAGCTCCGCATTGTGTGAATATATTTCTTATTCAAAATAACGTAATTTTCAAAAGTATGTGAGGTGGTCAGTGTATTTCATCAGACAGTGTGTGTAGGGGGTTTGTAAACTGTCAGATGTGCCTTGCTTATTTCTGTTGTCCTTATAACCCATTTGTCTCTGACTGAGGAAGTCCAGGCTGAGGAAGGTAGGTAACTACTCCACAAGCACACAATTCACAGTCACAGGCTGTTCTCATGGACACCTGTTTCCAAGTTTACTGCTGAACGTCTGTCTTCTCCGGTAAGCTATAAGCAACAGAGCATGGGAACCATATCTGTACCTGGTGCCTGGTAGAAGTTTTTACCTTCAGTCCTCCCTCTTAATTCCTATCCCACATATGCATAGCCTAGTGGATAACTCTAATTGTGTGATCCTCAGACTCTTTAAAACCAGCAGGCCCCAAGCCTGAGCCATGAACATCTCTGCTCCTTTAAAAACACTACCCTTTCTATACATGCATATATTTTTTTCTTTCTTTCTTTTTTTTTTTTTTTTTTGAGACAGAATCTCACTTTGTCAACTCGGGTAGAGTGCCATGGCTCATCATAGCTCACAGCAACCTCAAACTCTTGGAGTCAAGAGATCCTCTTGCCTCAGCCTCCTGAGTATCTGGGGCTATAGGCATGTGCCACCTTACCCAGCTAGCTTTTCTATTTTTAGTAGAGATGAGATCTCACTCCTCCTCAGGCTGGTCTTGAACTCCTGAGCTCAAGCAATCCACCCTCCTCAGCCTCTCAGAATAAGAGGATTACAGGCATGAGCCATCATGTCCACTCTCCTTTTACATTTTTAAACGAAGGACACCTTCCCGCTCACCTTCATCATTCTACCAATTTTGTCTCCCATCTTGACATCCCAGCTTCTGCTTCCTTAGCTTGGAGACTCTTGACCTTGACAATAGCCTCCTACTAGGACCCCTGCTTCTTTCCTTATTCACTACCCTAATTCAGGATCCCCACTGCTGCCAAAATCATCTTTCTAAAACAGACTTGATTGCATTTCTCTTCTATTTTAGCTGCTTCTATTGGCCCGATATCACCCAGGAATGCTGGAGCTTCCAGAATGGTTTACAAATCCTTTAGCCACTTTCCAGATGTAACTCCCACCATGCCCCGCCATGAACCACACACTTCAGTCCCTGCTCCCACCTCGGCAGGCTGGTCCCTCTCTCCAGAAATGCCTTTCCTCCTATTTTCTGTCTGGGGAGCTCCGCGCACGCAAGCTCACCTCTCACCTACCCTTGTGAGAAGTTTCTCTGACTCCTCAGCCCTCCACTCCAGCCTCTCATGCCCACAGCTGTGCACATGCCTCTATTACAGCACTTGGGACACCATCATGTAGTTATTTGTTTACACAGTGGTCTTTCTCTGGTGAGGGCAAAAGCCTTATCCTGTGTCTCTTACATGTGGAACAAATTCAGGCCTCTGTAAATGTTTGTTGAACAAGTGCATTCCAATGTCTAAACACAAACCTGCAAAGACCCTCTGTGAATATGAACTGTTAATATCGTAAGTGCCATCTATAGTAATACTGTTCTTTCAAGTTGGCATTTTCTGTGGTGTTTCTGTACCCCATTACCACCACAGACAGCCGCCATGTGAGGGAAGCTAGGCAAAGCGTGCTTGGATTCTACAGTTTTAGGGGCTTGGGGCATAATTCCAATCACCAAGAGCAATTCAGCAGCTTCATTTTCCAGCTGCCCCTTTGACTTTGTAAATAATCACAGCCCACAATTTCAAGAATCCTGCATTAATATTCCATAAAAGAAAACTGGTATGCCAAATCCCTCGGGTGAAAATGATGCTATCACTCAAGCTACAAGTCCGAGGTGGGCTTGGAAGGCCAGTTCAAAAGGGAAGGAAATAAGATCCTGAGAGAGGAAAGGGTAGGGACCAAACTCACTCCCCACCCCCCACCTCCAGCTCTGGAGGGAGACAAGCCTGGGAGGGCAGGGGCAGCAAAGGGAGGCACGCTCAGCTCACAAAGGGCAGTCCTCTTTAGCAAACAGGTGGCAGCCTCACAAATCCAGCTAATCCTTCTAATTACAGAGGACCTGGATGTCAGCCAGGACCAAGGGGGCCAATTTTAACTCCTTATAAGGGAGGGCTAGCAAACCAGGCAGGACCCCCGCCAAACAGGTGGTGGTTTGTGGCAGGATTTCCAACCCAGCAGGGCACTGGTGTCCATAAAACAGAGGCCATCATAGAAGTTCAGCCAGAGAGACTGGGCCTGCTGATCCTGCAGGAGGGCGGCGGTTTGGAGGGTGGGGGTGCCCAGGCCTCTCCCAAGACACCACAGACACCAGAGCCACGGAAGCAAGATGAATTCTGATCTCACTGGCCATGGAATAGAACCTACTAATGAGCTGCCTGACTTGATCAGTCACTGGCTCACAGGCCAGTTCCAGCCAGCCACCTGTTTTATAAATAAAGTTTTGCTGGAACACAGCCGTGCTCATTCATTTACATAGAGTCTGTGGCTGCTTTCACTCTACCAAGGCAGAGCTGAGTAGTTGCAACAGAGACCATATGGCCTGCAAAGCTGAAAGTATGTACTATCTGCATCTGCCCTTTACAGAAAATGTTGGCCACCCCTCATCTAGTAAATGTCCAGGCTGCACCTCAATGCAATCAAAATCAGAATCTTCGGTGGCAAGCCCCAAGTATAAGTAGTTCTTAAAGCTTCCTGGAGGATTTCAATATACAACCACGGTTGCAATCCCCTGCTCCAGCCAGACACAGCAACACGGCAACTCTGAGAAGCAGCTCAGGTCACAGGCTGAGTTTCCATTTCAGCTGAATGAGTCCCAGACAAGAAGGTGCAGAGCTTGGGCTCTGGGGAAAGAGAAGTCTGCTGTGTGTCCTCACTCTGCTGTTCCATCTGGGATTGCATACAACTCAACCTTGCCTCAGTTTCTCCATGTGTAAAATGGGGACAAGGACAGCACCCACCTCACAAGGTTGTTGAGGAGATGAAAGGAGAGAGTGTGCAGAGCTCCCTGCACTGTGCCTGCCAGGTGGTGACATTTGATAAACATTAGCTAACCTGGGGCTGGGGAGAGCTGGATTGAGGGGTTGGTGCCATCAAGGCTGAGAGCAGCTGAAGGACCCAGAGACACTCTCAGCACATGCAGCACCTGAGGGGAAACTCAGACGCTGAGCGACACCTCCAAGACGCTGCTGGGAAAATCCACCACACGCGTGTGATGACCAAAGCACCACGCTGTGTGGGCAGGGCGGGATGGTGCAGGAGAGCCCGCAGGACATTTCATAGCTGAGCCTGCCCACGTGTCTCCATGCCTGCCAGGACTCACATTCTGGATTATAACTGCTCACCTTCCTGAGAAGCTCTGGGGCTTGTCTGAGACCTTGATACTGAACTCTAAACCCTGCCGCTTGGATCACACTAGGGCTGCGGCTCGTGTGTGCACACCTGACACCTGCTCTGGTGCTGCCTGCTTGTTGCCACTTTGTCCTCTCCCTGCACCAGTCTGAACTTGACATCAGTCTGCCCAACTCATACCTGGACAACACAAGGTGGCTCGGGCCCGCCATGCACAGAGGACTGACCCCTTGGGCAGACAATCTAATCCCTTAGTGATGTCCCATTACTTGACCACTCAGTGAAAGGGTAAAGGGCATGCTACAGAATTTGTGGGCTCCTTGCTTAGCTAGTGATCTTCACTCAGCAGAGACAGTGGTCCCTGCATTTCACAGACACAGCCCCAGGGCTTTGTTCAAAGTCAGTAACCTTTCCTCTCTGGTATAATGATGTGTGTGGCCTCTTAACTGCATGATCCATATTCTTAACAACTCTGGCAGGGTGTGGTAACCCACCAGGTCAGGAAAAGCTAAGCCACGACCTTCCTCAGCTGAGTCAGGGCTGTAACTGTTTACAGTTGGCTGTTCCTCTCTGCATATTCTTCTAAGGTTTGCACTAGAACAGGATCAAGCAGGAAAGCTTGGCCAATACCACCCTGAAATTACACAATGCATCTGAAGGAAGAGAGGCTTAGCACCCCACCAGGCCTCTCTGCCTGTGGAGTCCTGCCCCTGAAACTGGCATCACTTACAGTGATCTAACATAGCTGAAGGTTCAGCCACAATTAAAGGCAATCCCCTCAGCACAATGGGAAAATACAGGAATCAGCCAGTGGGAAGATCTAATTATTACAAAACGGTAATAAGAGCTTCTACTTGCTGGGGGCTTACACAGTGCCAAGTGATTTATTTGCACGAGTTCCTTATTTAATCTTTACAACCAACCTATGAAGACCTGGAGGATTAAGTATTTGCACAAACATGTAGCTTTTAAGTGGCATGAGTGAGATTCAAATTCAAGTCTCTCTGACCCTTCCATTTTACATTACTAAGTTATACAGCCTTCCCAGAAACAGCTGGTTATGCCTCTGCGCCACCTTCCTATTTCATCAAATAGCCTTGGGTAGAGACACGGAAACAACATCCAGGCCCCATGGGAGAACCTCCAGTCACCTGAGAAAAATTGCTCCCCTCTGCCCTCCCACAGGAAAGTTACGCCTTACCCCTTGGGCTCTGCCCAGGTCACACCCTGTGTGCTCCTTCCTGGTAGGTTCACCACCCCTTCAGAAACACCATGGGGACTTCTGTCCCAGCCCCCTCCTTACACTGTCCTTGGGGAACTGTTAGAATCTACCATCTGATATCCCCACCTCAAGTCAAGGATTCACTCACCAAGAAATAGCCACCTTTCCCCCCAAATGCTAAAGCTAAAACATCATTCATCTTATCTAAAAAGTCCAGAAAAACAAACCTGTCACCTGCAGAGACATTGTGATCCACTATCTCAGACTGGGATGCAATCCCCTCCCTCCTGCCACTGGACCCCCAGCCCTGCTATTGACCTGGTGAAGGGCACAGACTCTAGAATCAGCCTGCAGGGCTCCACCCTGGCCCAGCCACTTGCTGCCTGAGTGGCCCTGAGTGACCTCACTTTCCTCCTATGCAAACAGAGTAATGATACCCAGTGCCTCCTTCAAAGGGCTATGAGGAGTGAGATGGTCTATCACAACCCAAGTTCTTAGCTCAGTGCTGCCACGAGATAAACGCTCCGCAAATATTAGCCATTTTTATTACTAGTTGTAATTATGTTGCCTTTCCTGCTCTGGTTGTTATATATTCTTTCATTTAAAAATAACTGCCCTGGTTTCAAAACAGGGCAGGTGATCACATGTTACCATTCAAGGATTGGAGTCTTACATGTGGAAAAATACTGAGGTACACGATTAAACTGTTCTCTTGCTCCCCAAATACAATGCATTACTTTAAAAGTATTTGACATTTTCTCCGAGATTTGACCATGTATGTTCTAAGATAGCCTCTACACCAACATGGAAAATCCTACTTTGCAGATGAGGAAACCGAGTGTCAAATGCCAATAGGTAATAATAATAATATCGTGTCTGCCATTTATTTTGTATTTTTAATGTATTATACACTGTTTTAAGAAGCTTATATATATATATACACTATCTTTCTATGTTTCTAAATAACTCTGTGAGATGGATACTATTATTATATCTGTTCTACAGATGAGGAAACTGAGATCCAGAGAGCAACTACTGGATCACAGGGGACACACAGACAGTACTGAATTTCCAATTTCCTTGTGTGCTGCTTGAGTGCCACAGTCACATTCACAGGGGGCAAAGAGAGACCAGACTCAGGAGCCTCGCTATGGTGACACAGTCCCCACACTGCATGTCCCTCCCACTAACATGCTACACACACAAACACACTCCTCCCTCCCCCCGGGTGATGACTAACTCTCCATAAACTTCCATAATCGCAAGTGAACCTACAGACACCATCCTTCTGCCAGCTCCGGAGAGGTGAGCGCACAGATGTATGCAGTTTTCCCAAAGGACAGAGAATAAAGCCAAGTATTTTTCTAGCCATGTTAAAAATTATGTTCCTGCATTAGAACGACATCAAGATCTGTTGTTTGGTGATTTGAACGGCTTCTCTTTGTCTGCACGTTGGCTGCAGAATGACTGGCTGCATCCTCTCTGCTGTCGCTCTCTCCAGCAGGCAGTCTGATGCTGAGTGAAACTACCCACAGTCCTCATCAATCACTGCTTCCCGTTCCTGCTCACCTTGTTAGTGGCTTAGCTCAGCCCCTGTCTTGATTGGTGCAGAAAGAGGGGGTTATGACTGAGATGATTCTGCGCCCAGGAAATAGCAGATGAGTTTGATAAACTGCCCAGTTATCGGGCAGTTACAAAGCAGATTTAAGCTGTCCTTGGGCACTGGAAACAGAAGCTCAGAGGGACTTGAAGCAGCTGCTCCTCTCTTATAATGCTTTTGGTAACTGCCAAGAGGAAAAACTTATGTTTCATCCAGGCTAAGTGGAGCCCATGCGATTTGAAGTTTCACATGTGGGAAGTGTGGAAAGTAGCCTGTCTCAGGGTCTGAGTGATCTTGTTGCCAGTCTATGAGCAAGAGTTTGGTCATACTGTCCGACAGGGCACTCCATGTCACTCTTATTCTAACTCATCGCTGTGATGTTTATATGCACCATGCAAACACCAAAAGCCATAAAAAGGATTATTTGCTTGGCTCACCATGCCCACTTTGTGCTAATGCAGAAATGTCATCATAGAACATGGCCTCATGTTGAACACAAAGAGAAGCAAGTTGGGGGAGTTGGCACCTAGGGAAGGAATTTTCCTTCCCTCGGAAATCCCTGAGAACTTTTCGGGAGATCTAGGAGGCCAAAACTATTTTCATAATAATACCCAGACCCTATCTGACATGCTTACGTTCATGCTTTCTCAAGTGTACAGTGGAGTTTTCCAGAAAGTACATGATGAAATATGACAATGACTACATGTACAAACAGATATGAAATCCAATCATCTCCCAGGAAGACAGCCACTAAAGAGATTTGCAGCAAAGTAAAACGATAACACTATTTTGGAAAATATTGTGTTTTAATAAAAGTAAAGTATCAAAAAGACAAGAAATAATAAATGTTGGCTATAGTATAGTGAAAAGAGAAAGCTAGAACACTGTTGGTGGGGATGGAGATTGGTATAGCCATTAACAGTCCGCAGGTTCCTAGAGAAATTAAAAACAGAATTGCCAGGTGGTACCTGTGGCTCAAAGGAGTAGGGCACCGGCCCTATATGCAGGAAGTGGTGGGTTCAAGCCCAGTCCCAGCCCCCCCCCCAAAAAAAAACCCAGAACTGCCATATGGCCCAGCAATCCCTCTTTTGGGTATAGAACCAAAGAAGATGAGGTCACTGTCTTGTAAAGATATCTTCAGTGGGTGAACGAATAAAGAAAATGTGATATATATAAAACATGTATGTATATTAATAGAATATTATTCAGCCTTAAAAATGGAGATCCTGACCTTTGCCACAACATTGCTGCTCTAGAGAATGTTACGTAGGCCGAGTGAAATTAGCCAGACACACAAAGAAAAATATTGCGCGATGTCACGCATGGAACAAAAGAGCTCAAGTGCAGAGAAATCGAGAAAGAAACAATGGTTACTATGTGTTAGGGGAGAGGAAATGGAGGCACGTAGGTCAAAGGATGCAAAATAGCACATAAATAGCATGACCAAGCCTAGAGATCTAATACACGTGGGGACTAAAGTTTATAAAATTTCACTGTATTAGGGTTTTCTGCTAAACAAGTAGATTTTAGCTGCTCTTGTCATACACAAAAAAGTCACCATGCGAGATGGTATATACGTTACTCTGCTTCACTAGAGTAACCATTCTACTGCCTGTAGAATGATTACTCATTCTAATGAGTAATGATCCCATTGACATCATTTTGTAAACCTCAAATACACACAAGATTTATTTCAAAAAATGTATGTTTTTTAATTTCTCAGTTTTAATTTTTCCTATGGTTAATATTGATCAATATAACATTAAAATATTCAGGAGCCTCAGTCGTTTGTAAGAAAATAAACAGTTTGGGAGGCCCCCAAATTTGAGAAGGACGGATCTAGAAGACTCAGCTAATTCTCTTTTCCACCCAGTAGAGGCAGTCCTGTTGCTCCAGCCTGGTGGCAGAGCTGCCATCTGCATCTGACTCCCCGCTGACTTGGTCCTGGGCTCAGGTTCCCCCTTCAGTAGCTTTATTACCTGCCTTGCCCCGCATCCTTATTATTGAATTGTCTTTATTCTGTCCATGACTTGGGTCCAGGAGGTTTACATTTGTTTATTCTCCCTGGCAAGGCAGAGAGAACAGCCTTCTTCAGCCCCTGAGCTCTCACCCAGGCATTGCCCAGATGTGTGTGAGGACAAAGATGGATGCACTTCTATGGACAATGGGAGGGAGGACCTGGGGCATCAGAGACTACCCTAGGCCTGGGCTACTGAGACTGCGCTGAAGCCCACGTCTGTGGTGTGGGGTGGGAGATGCCAGTGCATGAACCAGTGGGCATGTTACAGATCAAGGATCCCCCTCCATGTGTGAAAGGCATTATGAGTGATACCAAAGCCACGCTCCCTGCATGTTCCAGGTACCTCGGAACCCTTCCTTGCAAACAGAGCTGAGGCCTCTCTCCTGCAAATCAGAGGGAAATACCTCCATCCAACCTGCCTGTAAAGAACCACCGTTTAGCTACCCCCCCTAGATACCTGTATAAAGAGCTGGTGGGGAGAAAAATGCAGAGGTGAATTAGAAACATCCCTCCTTGCTCTCTAGAAGCTGCTCATTAAGAATAAAATGATGAGACTCCAGTATCAATTTAAGTCTTTACTATGCCTGTTTGTAGAGGCAATGGGAATGAGATGAGGACAGGCAAACCCACCAAGAAAAGCAGAGAAACAAAAGCCCTAAATTATTCACAACATTGGATAATCAACATGTGAAACATAAGAATTGAAAAAAGAAGCCACTCTGTTTTTTTTTCTCTTCTAGGTGTTATTTCTTAACCTCGAGTTCAATTGTTGGCCTGGACAGAAAGAACCTGATTTTCTACCAAACTGAAAATTCTCCTGAATGACCTGGTCAGACTCAGGGCATCCCAGGCAGGATCCACCTTGGGGGCTCTTAGGAGGCACCCCACTACAGGGACTGGAAAGAGACTTGGAACATTTTTTAATTTTTCATCTTTACAGTACACTCCAGAATCAGAGTTCTAAGTTAAAAGAGCTGCCAGTGAAATATATATATCTAATCACAACCTGTTTATGTAGCAGGACCAAGATCAAACAACCAGAGAGGGCTTTCAGTAGATGCTGACAGTGACCAGGACCTTGAACTTGTCTACTGGCTATTGGGGTCAGGAAGGGACTGACCACAGCCAAAATCAAAATGCACTTGCCACTGGAAGATGAGGAAGGTGACTAAAAGGCTGATTGTTAAGCCATTTCACCCATTTCCAATCTCTTCTTGTTCTACTTCTTCTCACCTCTTCTGCTTCCCCTCCACCCCTCAACTCAAATTTAAACATTTCTGTCCAGCAAAGCTTTGAAATGCTTGGAATTGTCTCACTGTCAGCCTCTTCCAATCTTTTACAAAGATTATCAAGATCATGTAGTTTTAAATCTCCCACACTGAGAACATCAAAAGCCCATTAATTCATTATATGCTTTTAAGGATTATCTGCGCAGAAAAATATTAAATGAGATTTATAAATACAAATGCATTTCTCAAAATCACTATTATGATCAAAAACAAAAAAATGACGTTTTTTCTCAGTCATGAATTCTCCTCTCCCTCCTTCCCCAACTCTCCCCTTCTCTCTTCCCAGTCTGATGCACCTGCTCTCTCTCTTTCTCTCTCTCTCTCCCCCCCACCTGGCTCAGCAACCTCTATTTGCACTCTATCACATCAAGCCTTAGGCTACACTCAAACATGAAGAAATGGCTCAACCATTGATATAACTTGTTAGATCATTTTTAAAGTGTCAATTGAAAATGGTGAATCTAGCCCCTTCTTTAGAAGGCAGCCTCAGGGAAGTGCATGGGCTTTTCCAGAAGAGTACATAGGGTTCAGAACCCAGTTATTCCTGGGTGAACTGGAGCAACAGGAGTGACATCCAGCAAGGTTATCATGAGGACTGAATAAAATAATGCCCATAAGGCATTGAACTCAATGCCTGGCATGTAAGAAGTGTCCAGCAAATGAAAGCTCTTGTTATTAATAGGAAACATTTACCATTTAGGCCATAAGTTCATAAAGGCAGAGAATTAGAAGGACAGAGATCGTGCATACCAGAGACTCTTTCTTTGTTCATCTGTGTCTTTTATTTAAATTGGATTTACAGTGGCCAATATACATTAATTTCTCTGATCCCAGAATAAGTCTCTGCAGTAGGCAGGACAGGTGGTATTATCATACCTGATACACCTGGAAATGAGAGACCATCAGATGGTTTGGGGTGAGGTTTAACAGTCACCACGTGTGGCACAGTAACTAGGGAAATGACATGAAGGCTACGTTAACCAGTTTGATGAAATGTTTCAAATTGTATGTGAAAACACCACACCATACCCCAGAAGTGCATTAATGTACATAGTTACCATTCAATAAAAAAAAAAAAAATTAGCCAGTTGTCATGGCATGTGCCTATAGTCCCAGATACCCGGGAGGCTGAGGCAAGAGGATCACTTGAGCCCAGCAGCTGGAGACTACAGTGAGTTATGATGATGCCACTGCACTCTGGCCTGGGCAACAGAGTAAGACCCTGTCTCAAAAATAAAATAAAATAAAGCATGGCTTAAAAAAAAAATAGTTACCACGTGGAAGGGCTAGGGCTAGAATAGGAACATGCTGTGCCCACGCCTGGGAAGGGGACTGTTTTCTCTACTGGGCTGCTATCATCAGTCCTTTTGCTTTATGGTCCTGCCTCATCTTAAGAACTGGTCTCTAAAGAATTTCAGATTAAAATGCTAAAGTTGCTCTTACATTGCTGTTAGGAATATAACTTAGTACAGCTGCTATGGAAAACAATATGGAGGTCACTCAAAACACTAAAAATGGAACTACCGTGTGATCTGGTAATCCCACTGCTGGGTATCCAGCCATAAAAAAAAGAAATTGGGGGCGGTGCTTGTGGCTCAAGGAGTAGGGTGCTGGCCTCATATGCCGGAGGTGGCAGGTTCAAACCCAGCCCCAGCCAAAAGCTGCAAAAAAAAGGAAATTGGTACACTGAAAAGGTATCTGCACCCCCATGTTCACTGTAGCACTATTCACAATAGTCAATATTTGGGATCAACTTAAATGTTGATCAATGAATGGACAAAGAAAATGTGGTATATATACAGATATATGGGTGTATAGGTATGAATATTATCCATCCATAAAAAATAATGAAATCTTTTCATTCACAGCAACAGGGATGGAACTGGAGGATGTTAAGTGAAATAAATCAAGACAGAAAGACAAATAGGGCTTGTCATACTCAGATGTGGGAGCCAAAAAACTGATCTCATGGAGAGAGAAGAATGGCGACGACCAGAGGGTGGGAAGGGGAGCGGGGGTGAGACAAATAAGGACTGGTTAATAGGTACAAATACAAAGTCAGAAGGAATACGATCGAGTGTTCAGTAGCACAGCAGGGGGACTGTAGTTAACAATAATTTATTCTATATTTCAAAATAACTAGAAGAGTAGAATTGGAATGCCCCCAGTACAAAGAAAAGATAAATGTTTAAAGCGATGGATATTTTAATTACCATGATTTGATCATTGCACATTTTGTGCTTGTATCAAACTATCACATATACCTCCTAAATATGTACAACTATTGTGCATTAATAAAAACATAAAAGATTAAAATTAAATGCTAAAGTCAATGCAATAGAAAGTGAATCCCCAGTCGTCCAATTGTGGCCCATTTGAGTGAATTGAGTGAGGGCATTTCTTCTCGCTCACCTACCAGGTGGAAGCTACAGGCTTTCTTCCTTTCCCAGAGCAATGCACCTGCTTTGGGGGTGGGGGCGTGTGAGGCCTCTGAAGATGGCTGTGGGGAAGAGAGCTGTGCCTTGTGCAGAGACGCGGCTCCCTGCAGCCCAGCTGTTGAGCTATCTTCTGTGGCTCCAGCACCAATTTAGCACAGAAGATTACAGGCTGGCAGCTGTCAATTATCCAAGCCAGATAGACTCCCCATGGCATGCCACATCTGGAAAAACCTTCCCTGGGAATTGGCGCAGAAGCATCCATGCATTCTCACCTCTATTAATATCTTCAAAGCTCCCTAGAGAGTGTTATCTTCCCAATGCAAAGATCAAGAGAAGCTGAAAATGGAAGGAGTAGTTAGTAATTTCTATTTAAAAAAGAATATTCTTTAGCTAAGGATGGTATCCAGGGAGATTATTTCTTAAATGGCATGAAATACAAAGGACATGGTGGGTGGGAGCCACGGAAATGGTGATGCACTTATCAAATAATTTATACTTCTTCGTATTTTATTTAAAATTGATGGCATTTTTGAGCCAGCCACATAACCCAAATATGAATAATTTATTCCACAACCCTTAGTTCAAAGTTTTTAACTAAGCAAATAAAGAAGCTACTCAAAAGGACTTGCACATCATAATATAGGGAAAATATGCTGGGCACAGAGAAATAAAAGGCTTCAGCGCAAAATATTCAGTCATTTTCGGCGGAAAAGAACCTTCTATAAGGCCAGTCAGTGACTCAGGCTGCCTCCCTGCTCTCATTGCCTCACTGGGGACTTTGCTATAAAATCTGATTGCCATTATTGGGAAGAAGCCGATTCGGCTATCCTGCGTCAGGGAGAGTCATCCAAAGTAGAAATCAGCCAAAATACGCCTTGGATGATCCTGGCACATGGACATGGAACATTCTAGAGCCTCTCCTCGTCCAGTGGGATTGCGAGGCCTCTGTGGCATAAAGGATGGCCTGATTCAATTTAAACTGTTCATCTCGGCCACAAATACCAACTTCCCAGGACAGGGATGCACTGACATCCCAAGTCAGGGGAAACTAGAGAAAATGAGGGGAGGGTTCTAGGACCCACTCCCCTCAAGTTCCTCCCCCTGGAAAAGTTGGCTGCCTTCTGAATCCTTTAATAAACCACGGAGCAGCCATCCCTCAGTGCCGCCTGTGCAGAAGGCCCTGAGTTGTCCTGCAGAGACACGGGGTGGTGTATGGGGTGACGTGACTGCCGGGTGGAAGCACAGAAGTCACAAGACACGTCGGACAAACGCCAAAAAAGTAAAAAGGCTTTAAGAGCTGCTGCAGCTGAGGGGAGAGTGGGGCTGGAGCCAGGCAGGAAAGCATCAAAGGGAAAGGAGGGGGTTGACCCCTACGGAGTCCTTCCATTAGCAAATGTGCAGGACTTCAAGCAGAAAATGACCTTGGCTTCTCACCCTAAACAGGAAGAAGGGCCAAGAGGGGCCAGTTGTAGTTCATCTGTGTATTTCCCAAAGAAAATTTATGGAGGCTGAGGTCAGTTTTTCAGTTTGTCTCTGCTTGGAGAGGTGGGGACTTCCTGGAAGGAGGTCTGGTCCCAGTCAGTCGCTCCTGTTGAAGATGAGCTATAGTGAAAAGAATCAGGGAGTGGACCTGGGCTCACTCTCCCTGGGTTAAAGCCTGGTCCTTCCCGAACCTCAGTTCCTTCAGCTGTGAACTGCAGTCATGGTAAGGGGCTGCTTAATATTAAACAATGCCCTTAAAACTTGGAACAAAATAGCTTGCAAATGAATGGTCAATAAGTGCTTGATCTCACCTAATCCCCACATTCCATCTTATCAGGATCACAGGTTATAGATTTTTGCAGAAAATTCATAATTTCAAAAATTCTTACTGGTCTCTCTGACAGACAAGATGGTCAATTTGTGATTTAGCAAATGTATTCTTCCTATGAGAAGGCAATAATATCCCGTTTAGTGTGCCACTGGAACATCCATTCTTTAGACATTTGCGGGGCAGAGAGATGATAGAGGAAAGAGAGGGGAGGAGAGAAGTGGGGGAGAAGGAAGTAGTTATGGACTCTGCCCCTCTGGGCACAGGCCCCCGGGGACTGCCTGGTGAGGAAGGCTGGCCAGTGTTCCAGTTTCCTAGGAAACCTCACATTGTAAGTGTACAGTCAGTTTGTTTTGTGGAAGACACACACATCTTGGCAGTCATTTGGGCAACATGTCATGCTGCCAATGGCACAAGTAATATCTGAATTGGGTCTTTTGAGGTGAATCTTCACTCACACTCACGTGGCAGTCAAGGCTTTCCATTTAAAACAGACTTTATGAGCTGCCTCAAACTTAAGCCTTTTCCTTCTTGTTACCCTCACCCATCAAGGCAGGGGATGCTTTTTGTACTTAATGTAGCTGGCATCAAATTTCTTTCTAAGCTACAGGATCCTCTGCCCTGCGTGCTGGTGGGAGGTGCCAGCTCTCTGCTTTCCTAGACCAGAGAGATTTCCTTCATCTCTCTCATGAAGCCTCCTCCTACCTCCAGGAAAGTTCTTTGAATTCGGGGAGTTACAAGGTAGGTACCCCTATTCTGAGCACAAAAGATTTCTATTTCATCATGTGTTTCAAAGCTCTGTGGATTCATTCACAGCCCACTCAGCCTCAGACAGGCCTCACCTCCAGGTCTAGGTGTCTTAAGGAGACAGAAGTCAAACTGAGAAGAGACTGTATCTTCAAGAGGTTTCCTGAGACAACCTAGACAGGAGTGGAGTTGGGGGGTCTTTACTGCCCTGACTCTCTCTGGATTTTAAGTGTTTCTATAGTGCTAAATTGTCTGCCATATCACTGATGGACATGAATTATCTTTAAATGTAAATAAGTAAATAAACCTTGCCCCACCCCACCCCTCCAGAAAAAGGTTTCATGACAATGGGTTTGACCACTTCTAAGTCTAGAAGAGCGAGTGCCCGGAGGAAGTGGGGAGGCAGCTGCATTGCCAGGAGCCAGACTGGACCTTACCAAAATGCTAAGCTGAATAATGCTTTGAGTGTCTAGACAAGTTAAAGGCATAGGGGTAGCACTGTGGATGGTGCCAGCAAAATAGCTGGAGACCCCACTGCAAAGCAGCCCACGATGTGGCCTGTTCGTTCAACTTCTCCTGACTCTGGAAGCAGGTCTGCCCATTTATTCAGGGTTAAGCTTCCTGAAGGCTCCACAACAGCTGCTTTCCACACCTCTGGTTTCACTTATGATGGAGGAGAATTTTTAGTTTTGGCATTATCTTCCAATGGATTGAATTTTTGCTGAGAAATAATAGATCTCCTTTTAAAAGGCCAATTATTTATTTCACCTAACTCTAGATTTCTTTTTTGCTCTTAACAGTCAATTGTCTTTTTAAATTTTTATTATTTTTTTTTTATTGTTGGCCAGGGTGGCTCACACCTGTAATCCTAGCTCTCTAGGAGGCTAAGGTAGGTGAATTGTTTCAGCTCAGGAGTTCAAAATCAGCCTGAACAAGAATTAGAATGAGTCTCTACTAAAAATACAAAAAAGGAGTCAGGAGTTGGGGTGAGCACCTATAGTCCCAGCTACTTGGGAGGCTGAGGCAAGAGGATCACTTGAATGATTTGAGTTTGAGGTTGCTGTGAGCTATGACGATGCCATGGCACTCTACCCAGGGTGACAGAGTGAGACTCTGTCTCAAAAAATAAATAAGACAATTTTTTATTATTTTAAATTGTGACAAAATACATATAACATAGATTGCACCATTTATGGGGTAGGGTTCAGTGGCACTAAGCCCATTCACATTGTCGTTCACCCTGCACCACCATCCATCTCCAGAAATCTTTCTCCTTTGCAAAACTGAACTTCTACACCTGTTAGATGCTAGTTTCTTTTTAGAAAGGAGGGTTCACCTTAATAAACAAAAATAAAAGAAACAATTAAGCTAGGCAAAGAAGAAAGGGATTAGGGAGCTGCATGAAGTCAACACAAAGAAAACAATTATATTTACTCTGTTCTCTATTGATTTCAAAAGAAGACAGGGCTTTATTATCTGAATTGAAACTCTAATCCCGATCCAATTTAACTCTTTTTCGGGCAATATAACCTATTGGCTAGCCCAGTAAAAACAAAAGAATTTAAAATAGTAACCACTAGGGTTATTTTTGTGACTGACATAAGAACAACCACATGTATCCATCATATGAAATATTTTACATAGCACTAATTCCTAATACCTTAAATTTTTTCTCCTGAGAATCTTACCAAACTAATACTGTGACACGCAGAAGACATCATCCATGCAGTTGGTTAGAAAACTTAATGGATTCCCAACCCTGGCTCCATACAAGCATTTCCCATGTAGCTTTTAATAAAGAGGGTGCTTGGAATCCATGCTCAGGCTTCTGGTTCAGTTGGTCTGGGGTCAAGCTCTAATAATCAACATATTTATTTATTTATTTATTTTGGGAGACAGAGTCTCACTGTGTTGCCCCAGGTTAGAGTGCCATGGCGTCAGCCTAGCTCACAGCAACCTCAAACTCCCCAGCTTAAGCAACCCTCCTGCCTCAGCCTCCCAAGTAGTTGGGACTACAGGGAGGTATTATGCGTGCCATAATACCCTGCTAATTTTTTTGTTTTTCAGTAGAGACAGATTTCATTCTTATTCAGGCTTGTCTCAAACTCCTGCGCTCAAGCAACCCTCCTGCCTAGGCCTCCCAGAGTGCTAGGATGACAGGCGTGAGCCTCTGCACCCTGCCAATTAGCAGGATTTTTAAGCTTCCCAGAAGAGGGTGCACAATCCCATAACTTAGGTGAGTGCTATGGGTTGAATGTAAATCTGAGGACATGGAGAAAATATGAAGAAAGCTTTGATCTCAACCTTTCAATTTTTCTTAATTCAGAGACCATTTTGAGAATCATCTCCCAGAAATATGGGTCTAGCTCCACATGGTCACAAAGTTTACACGCCATTAAGGGGCCCCTGTCCACCAGAAGCCTCCCTGCCCATGCTGAGAGCAGACACAGGGAGCAGGCACAACAGCTAAGAAGAAAACTCTGGGAACACCAACAAATTATGGGCCAGCTGACCAAAAGGAGGCAGCACGGGAGACTGAGGGATGCGGCCAGAGAAGTGGAAGGAGGGTCAACTGAAGCCAAGGATGGGAGAGTGGTGGTGCCCAGAATCAAGTGTTGCAACTGGGTCAGACAATGGAGTTGGAGATGGTTCGAGAGCAAAGCCACAGAACCCATGGTGTAGTTAGCCAAGCGTGCTCTGCTGGAAGGCAGGCTATGGGTAAGATGCCACAGGAAAGGCAGAGAAGGGAAGGGCAGAATGCCCAGTGGGATTAGGCTTAGCCACAAACAGGAACCTGTGTCAGAAAAGCTTCCAGGGGAATGGGGGAGTGGTGGGCACAGAGGCCAGAGTGCTGGGGGCTGCATTGTGGATCTGGGTAAGAATGATGACGAACAGCTGCTGGAACTCCCTCCTTGGATCTCATCCTCCTCCTTCCTACACACACCTGTTCTGCCTCTGCTCTTTATTTTTACCCAAGCACATCCTCCTCCCTGACATCCAGACTCTAAAATAGAAATCTAGCTCTGTCCCTCACCCCACATCTTCATCCAGCTCTCCAGTTGTCCTCAATTACACATCTGGTTTCCATCTCTACTTTTCCAAGTGTCCATACCCGACTCCTCCTCCCTTGCCCAAGATCATCCATAAATAACATTTGTTTAACTCCATGGCACTTGAGCTAGAACTTTCTTCAAGACTTCTCTCTTCTCGTATTGTTATACGGAAGCCTGCCAAAGTTCTTTGGGACAGATTGCGTTTTCCAAAACCAGCCACGATATTTCTCATCCCACATGATCTTTCACAATGTTATATTGACACCATTCCCAGGAAAAATGGGAACTAGATTTCCTCCATGTGAATCTGGGCAGACTTTTTAATCGCGTGCAACAGAAAGAGGGTGGCAGAAGTAACAACAGGTGGTCAGGAAAAGAGCAGGTCGGGAAAAGGCACAGATGCATCTTCTTTGTTCAGGTGAACTTTTGTGCTTGGAGCCCTGAGTTTCTATGTAAGAAATCTGACTATCGCAAAGCTGCCATGTTTGAGGAAGCCCAAGGCCAGCAAACGAAGACAATTGTACATGATTCCAGCCGAGCCTGCAAGTCTTCCCAGCTGAGGTCCTATTGTGGAGTAGGATAATGTTGTCCCTTCTGGGCCCTTCCAGAATTTCTGACCCATGGAATCCATAAACCTAAGAAAATGGTTATTTTTTATGCCACTAAATTTGAGGAGGATTTTTTTCAACAATAGAGCTGTTAAACTTCCCTACTCAGTTGTTAGTGTCATGCGGGCAGAGTCGATATCTGATTTTATGGGAGTAGCTCTGACCTCTATGTTTGGGCATAAACCCAAAATGACTGAAGATAAAGCAACTCTCCATTTTCTCAATGAAAAGACAAGAAAAAAGGTTAGTCTGTCAATTTGAATGTACAAATTTAAGGCTTAAGGCAGGTGTCCTCAAACTACAGCCCGCGGGCCACACGCAGCCCGCGGAGGACATTTATCTGGCCGGCGGGTGTTTTTGCCACCACTGCCTTTCCTGCTTAGCAGCTAACTCGTCCCAGGGCCCGCAGTCTGGCCCTCCAACGGTCTGAGGGACAGTGAACTGGCCCCCTGTTTAAAAAGTTTGAGGACCCCTAGCTTAAGGTGAAACAGTTAATTGTTCACTTGTATTGAATTTACATTTGCATATCCACAATCACATACCATATAAGATAATACAAGTGAAATACTGCTCTCTTCATACCCAAATCTTACTAAAGAATTTTATTAAACCTTCAGCACACATCATCAAATGTGTCTTAGTCCATAGTTGGGGCCCCTTTAAAATTAACTAATAGATTTCTGAAGCACACCACCTTCACCTCCATGGGAAGATAAAACACCTTTGAGATAAAGCACGTTCAAGTTTGTGCACGATGCTATCCCTGGAAATTTTACTCCAGCCACAATCATACATGTATACAGCACGAGGCCAGTTTATATTTGATTGTCTGTAGGTATGTATTCATGTTGTTTTTTAAAGTAATCTGGTCTGAAAAGATTTACATATAAGGATATCTAACGTGCACTCTGTGAGGGCAGAGCCGAAGAGAAATCTCTGAAACCACGCAAATATGCTTCCTTTAAAACGTCATCCCATTAGGTGACCTCCACGAGCATCCATTGCTGACGTTTATTGGAGGTAATCTCGGTTATTGTCTTGGCCAGACATGGTTCTGGTTCAAAATAAAGAAGGGGACCGTAGCCCTAGTTAAGTCAAAGACTTTGTAAGGACTCAAACATAAGGCAAAGTCCTATGTTCTGAGGAATAATTTTTTTTTCAAGAGAAAAAAGAACACACTGTACATTTAGATAAATACTCCAGCAAATGTGTGTGGAGTGAAGGAATGATACTTGTGTCCCTAGAGAGGTTGAGCTCTGGGTAGTAACTAGACTCAAGGTTATAAGAGGGAACACTTTTGTCAGAGCCCTGCTGGGATGAAATCACATACTCTAGTGGTGAGAGGTAATGGTAACTCATGACTTCCCCCAACTGGTTTGGAAATGACACAAAAAGTACTAGCAAAGGTCACAGAGCTTGACCAAGTTAGAGAGACAATGGATATAGTGCAAACAGCAAACCCCAGGCCCGCCATGAGGTGGGCTATGTGACCTCAAGCAAGTTACTAACCCTCTCTGAGCCTTGGTTTCCTTTTCCATTCTGTAAAAAGGTTGTTTGGAGGACAATATGAGATGACACATAAAACACAATGAAAAGTAAATTAAGAGTTTCCAAAGACACTTGAACAAGGATATCTATTACCATGGATACCTGGATTGGATATAGGGGAAAAAGACACCTTCAAGGTCTTTTATTAGAGTTTCTCTTACAACAAGACATTCTCAGACATCTGCATTTAGGAATTACATCTTATTTTTCTCCTCTACAAGTCAAAGTGTGTTAGAAGGAAAGTAGAATACAATTGCAAAGTAGATTATTATTGGGGATTATTTCTAAATGACATTCTCAAAGAGCTGTAAATCACATTTATCAGAGTGAGGCTAAACGTGATGAATGGAACGAAGGATGTTCCCTCAACTGTTGGAAGAAATGACCACAGACATCTTCAAATGAGATAGATCTGGTATCAATAATTAATAGGCTAGACAATGACTCTGGTTAAATAAAATGTTCACTTAAAAAATGAACTCCAAACTCTCGATGGCTGGAAAAAAATAAGAGGGAAACACTGAAATATGGAGTCAACAAATAGCTGAGTTATAAGCACGCTTCTGGAATCCTGGCTGCTTCCCCACCCCCTCCGGGGTCAACCCCTTTTCCAGGCTTCCCCCTCCCACCCTCCAAGGCACTCTGACTCCAGAAGGTTATTCAGTTCCACAAGTTTAAGCCTGAAAATACTGCAAATGAGAGCGAGCCAAGTTAATCACTCTGTGCCCTACTTTACCAAAGAAATAATTTTATAAAATAAATCACTTACATGTTTTAATTTTACATAAACGCATTGACATAGCTCAAATCCAGAATTAGATAAGAAAATCCTTACCTAAGGAAAAGTCTCGTTTCCACTCCCGACCCTATAGGTAATTATTTTTTTTTTAGCTTATATTTACATTCAGTTGTTTCTCTTCCAGGTTTACTATGATATAATCAAAAAGTAAAAGTTATATATATCCAAGATGTAATGATTTGGCTCGGTGCCTGTAGCTCAGCGGCTAGGGCGCCAGCCACATGCAGTTCAATCCCAGCCCCAGCATGCCAAACAAAAATGACAACTACAACAACAATAAATAGCCAAGCTTTGTGGCAAGTGCCTGTAGTCCCAGCTATTTGGGAAGCTGAGGCAAAAGAATCACTTAAGCCCAAGTGTTTGAGGTTGCTATGAGCTGTGATGCCACAGCACTCTGAGAGTGACATAGTGATATTCTATCTCAAAAAGAAAAAAGAAAAAAAGTATTGATTTGATACAGTTATACACTGTGAAATGATTGCCACAGTCAAATTAAATAACACACCCATCATCATACTTTGTTACCGTGGTGGGGGGAGGTGAGGCCACGTAAATTCTACTTTCTTAGTACATTTCAAGTATATAATACAATTTTAACTATGATTGGCATTTTCTACATTAGCTTCCCACAATTTAACTTATAACTAAAAGTTTATACTTTTTGACTCACATTGTTTCTTTTCTCAAAAGTACAGATATATCAAATGTGTATCCATGTGGTGTATGTATCTTTACATAGAGAGAATATGTAATTACACACACACATTCTTCCCCAACTCTCTTTCACACAAACTGCCGACACAATATCCACTCCTCTGCACCTCGTGTTCTCCCTCCCTGTCTCTTACAGACCTCTCCACATTCACACATGAGAGATCTTCCTTCCTCTTTGTTTCCCTTTCTGCCGGGCACACTCCTCTATGTGCTATATCACGGTCTAGTCTACTAGTTCCTTTCTGGACACTTCATGTTTACACCCTTCTAGGATTACAATAACACCACAAGCAACAACTTCATACATGAGTTAGTTCACCCTTGTGCAGATAAAAATTATAAATGGGATTGCAGGCATACTTCCCTTAGCTGGTGCCAAATTCCGAGATTGTACAGTGTATATACTTGTTAGCAAAATAAAGTTCTGATTTCTCTTTTGGAAGTTTTGCTCGTTGTCATGTTTTCTTCTGGGTCTCCTGCTCTTAAGCAGATGTATTTATAGAAGGAATGATCAGAGACTGTATCCTCACCGCCATCAAAGAAATCAGAACGCTTCACTTCACAACTTGTAAGTGTCAAATTAGTAGTACAGGCAGCGACTGCACGACTTTGGAGGAGCTAGACAACTCTGGCAGATGAAACTGACTTAGAAGATTATATGGAAGAAAAGGGACTTAACTACCCCCTCGAGAAAATAGAAGATTGGGTGAGCAGAGAAAGACTTCCAGGCTCCAAGGCAGAAATATAAACAAAGTGGAAATATACCAAGATGGATGGCACAAAACATTGTGTTGATTCTTGAGCACAGAGCTTAGAAGGGTAAGCAGGCTTTGAGGCCTGATTGTAGAAATTTGAAGCCTGGTTACTTTCTTTTAAATTTCCGGAGGGGACATCTAGTTTTTATGATTTAGACTGTAGGAAGCCTGAACCTGCACTCTGGTTTGCCCAAGACAATCCTGGCTTATCCCTGTTGTCCTGGTAGTTTTTTTTTTTTTTTTCACTCTCAAGTGACCCAGTTTGGGTGATACATTACATAGTCAGTTATCCTAGTTATAGGGACCACCAAAAATCTCTGGGCATTTGTGTGTGTGTATGTATGTAAAGAGAGAGAGAAGTGGCAAAGTAGTATTTTGGCACAGTAAATCTGAGTGCTTAAATGTACAGAACAGATGAGGGAGAGAGGGTAGAGGTGACGGGGCAGCAGGACTCCACCAGCAGGACAGCAAGAACACAGGACCAGGAGAAAGAGGAGTCGGCCTGACTCTGCTCCAACTAGGTCAGAGCAAGGTGACTTATTTAATCTCTCTGGAGCTGCCATTTCCTTGTGTATAAAAAGAAGATACTAGATTGGTTGCAAAAGAGTATTTTTCGTTCTACTGCTCCATGGACCAGAGGTTATTCTTACAACCTAGGGGCAGGGATATGTGGAAGAGTGGAGGAAACAGAGCTGAGAGATGGCAAAGGAGAGGGAGCAGTCAGATGGCTGTGCCTGGGGACGAGGAGAGCAGAGCAGCTGCCGCGGAGTGATGATCATTGGGCCACATGGGAAACCGCGGTGTGAGCTCAGCCCTACGTGTGCTGCACTTGAGACCACTGCAGCCATCGGAGGGGAGACTGAAATACGCATGGAAGGGACACAGTGATATGTCTATTTCCAAACCAAATGGAAACTAAGGTTGGGAGGGACCACACGTCAAGAGTTCTGGGAAATGGCTTCAGTGAGGGTTGATGGTCACTCCCATGCTCAGAAGCAAGACAGAGGGACGCAAAGGTAACAGGTGAGTAAACGAAGGTGGGGAGGGGGTGTGACTTCAGGTCAGGCAGCCTAGGAGAGCAGGGGAGGGTTCAAGAGCAAAGCAGGATAGGTTTTCATGAGCAAGGCCAGTTGACAGCCCTAGTCTTTACCACCAAAGGCTCTGAGAAAAATCTATTGCTCTTACTCAGAGACTGTTGAAGAAAACCCACTCCTATCTGCATGGCTTGGGCTCCAAGAAGGCATTATGTCCACTGCTTTGGGTTTGTTTCCCCATGATAAAAGGGATTTGCAGCCCGAACTCCTTATAATGGGGAGGGGGGTCTCTTGTTAGTGGAGGTCCTGTAGGTAGATTTGGGGAAAAGATTGGCCCCCTGGACTGCCCATGTTATCCTAGTTCCCATAGGGCCAGGCCTCAAAATACCATCAAAGAGCACCTGTGAGAGACAAGCCCGGTGCAGGTATAAGTTATGTTTAATAGAAAACGAACTTTAAGGTGGCGCTTGTGGCTCAAAGGAGTAGGGGGCTGGCCCCATATGCTGGAGCTGGTGGGTTCAAACCCAGCCCCAGCCAAAAAAAAGGAAAAGGAACTTTACAATAATTCCTTGAACAGATGATCCAGGAGCACCAATTTCTGGCAGAAGATACCAGGGAATGAAAAGTTTCCTCCTCTCCCCCAGATTCCACCACGTCTTTTGGTAATGAGCTCAGATACAATTAAATCACTAAAGGCAAGTGCACTGCATATATTCAAAACTGCAAGTTGAAATTTAAAATACTATAATTATTTTCAAGCTGAAAGAATCAAAATGGCTCTCTTTCTCTCTCTCTCTTTTTAAACAGAGTCTCACTTTGTTGCTTAGGTTACAGTGCCAGGGCATCATCATAGCTCACAACAACCTCAAACTCTTGGGCTCAAGCGATGCTCCTGCCTCAGCCTCCCAGGTAGCTGGGACTATAGGTGACTGCCATAACAACTAGCTAGTTTTTCTATTTTTAGTAGAGAAGGGTCCCATTCTTGCTCAGGCTGAGGCTGGTCTCAAACTCCTGAGCTTAGGCAATCCACTTGTCTTGGCCCCCCAGAGTGCTAGGATTACAGGTATGAGCCACTGTGCCTGGCTGGGTTCTTCTCTCCTTTTGAATATCCATGTACAAACTTTTTCTTGTTAAGAAAGAATATTTTTAATTGAAAAATAGTACCAAGGGGAAAGAATCATTCTGCTCCAGTTTCACGAGAGAGAAAGCGTTCCTATATTATTGCATGATTCTGTGATTCTGGAATAGACTGAGAAGTCATCTAGGGGTTGAGGCCAAGGCTCACCCAGTAACGTCTGACACCCACACAGCTTTCAAGTCCGGTTTATGATGTGACAGCATCTCACAGTGTCTGGAGCTAACCAGCAGCCCAAGCAAAAGCTCACTATAACATCACACCAGAATCTTAACATGAACTGAACAAAACAGGAGGAAGAAGGAATAAGACACCTGTTCTGAGCCAAACTTCTCTGTCTGAGAAATGTCTGCTCCAGCTGTCAGGAACTTCAACACCAAAGGAGAGGTAAATTGCATTAGGTTACATTTGGAAGAGAGTTCCAGTAAGAGGCGTGGTAACTCCTGATTGCATTTAATGGCATGAAACGGAGTCAGTTTCTAGAAAATGATTTTTGCATACTACGAGTTGCATTTATAGATTCTGTTCCTACAGAAGGTATGTCTGGGTAAAAGATGAAGATAAATGCAACCAGCAAAAGGAGAAATGACATCAGTAAATCAGTCCAATTCTCCCCAATGGCTTACCAACAACAAACAAACACAAAGAATATATAAAAGGTGGGAGAGAGATGATAAATCACAGTTATATCTTTTTTTGTTATTATTAAAAATCCTTTCTAAACTTGAATTACCCAGCTTGCCATCTTGGCTGTCTGCAAGATCAATTCCAACAAATAGCTCGGTTATCCCATTGCCTATATCACAGACTATGAAACACAAACTTAGATTGAAAAGAAAGATAAATGAGAGGGGAAGAGAGAGGAGAAAAGGGAAAGGAGGGGAGGGGAGGAGGGACGATTCCCAGTCAGGTTCCTTTTTTTTTTTCAATAGGGCTCACTCAGCTTCTTCCCTCCAACATTGAGCCTAGAAATTTCCAACAAAGGGCTCTCAGGATAGAGGGTTTTTCTTCTCCTGTACTCACAATTCGTCCTACCCACATCCTAAGTTTAGTTTCAGGACTGGCTTAGGGTCACATACTCCAGGCCACACAAGCCACTTCATGTAGCCGTCCCAGGAGCCGCTCCTTTGCTGAATGGGGCTTGGCTGTGAGGTGAGTGTGCTGGCCCTGCCTTGGAGCCACATGTCTGCCTGAAACTAAGCACCTGGGGGGAGAGCGACACTGAGCACCTGGGAGAGAGCCCAGGCAAAGGGAAAACAGAAGCAGGGTCCTCTCTGCACACATCTACCCATGCATGCCCAGGGACTTCCACCTCCTCTGCCCTCTGCGGGCCCCCATCAGCCCCCCGCTGTCCATTCCTGACTGCCTGCCCTGCCTGCAGGCTCCCGGGGTGTGTGGGCCTGAACTTGTCCCTATGTTCCTCTGATCTCTCTGTGCCTCCTCACCAGTGGCCTCGTTCGCCGTGACCTGCAACCTGTCTTGGAGGAACAACCGCACGCAATTGCTCAGAATGCTGTCAGTGCCAGGCACTGTGAGTAGCTGGCTGCCACGCTGATGGAGCCCGGGTAGCGCACCTTCCTGACCTGCAGAGGCTGGAGGGCCAGAACCAGCACTTCCTAGTCTCCTTGGCAGCAATGGGTCTAGATGTGACTGTCTGTGGCCAGCAGACATTTAAGTGAGATTTGGAAGGAGGAGGTGTCAATTAGTGACTTCACGGAGGCTGGCTCTTCTTATAGACCTAATGTGTGTGCGATCTGTCTGAGGCGGCTACAATAATTAAGTTCTCAAACTTGTGCTAGGAGACATGCTCCCTACTTCATTGCTGAGTATCACTATGGGCACTGTATAAGTGCTTTCCCTGGGAAACTACCCACTGATGCCACTCCTAGTCTACCCTTCAAAGCAATTTTAGAACTCTTTTTCTGTAATGGAAATCAGAGCTGTTGTATTATATTCCATGTCCTCAATTTCATCAAAATTACTTCCTTTCAATATTTCCTCTATCTTCAGGTAAAGAAAAAAGTCACTGGGGGCCAGATCAAGTGAGTAGGAAGGGTATTCCAATACAGTTAGTTGTGGGGTTTTATTGGTTTTTTTTGCCAGGGCAGGCCTTGACCCTGCAACCTCCGGTATATGGGGCCCGCACCTTACTCCTTTGAGCCACAGGCGCTGCCCCCAGTACCGTTATTTGTTTACTGGCTAACAACTCCCTCACAGCCAGTGCCGTGTGAGCTGGTGCACTGCCGTGATGCAAGAGCCATTCCTTTCCCAGGCCAAGATTATCAGTTAAGATGTTCCTGTTTCTCTATAGATGTTTACTTAGTCTGCTATGCTTCTCATAGTCAACCAATGATTTTCATGCACAATTCAATGAATTTTTGCAATGTTTTCATCAGTTCTGTGCCTTACCGGCCACCCTGACTTGTCTTCATCAATAACACTTTCTGTCCCTCAGAAAACATCTAATCCATTTGTACACTGCCGTTTTCTTCATAGCACTATCCCCATAAACTTGGACTAACATGTCCCTGACCTCACTTCCACTTTTGCCAAGTTTAACAAGACGTTCACAAATGTTTGTTCGTTGGTTTAATCAAGCTTCAACATTCTCATGACAGCACACAACAACAATAATGAACGCCACTCGCAAGACACAGCCACAGGTCGACACGAACACAGCTGTGAGAACCTGCTATACCCAGATGATGAACCCTTTCTGAGTTGTTTGTATGGTGCTGCCAAGGTAAATGCACAGTGGCAAGATAGTGAACTTAGCTGTTAAACTCATATGGCAGAAATTCTCATGTCCAGACACCCTCACATTCACCAGAGGCCAAGTGACCCAGTTCTGGTCAATGAGACTCAAGCTGAATGCACGGAGGATTTCCAGAAAAGTTCTGCTTCCTTAACATGGTCTGCAGCTTCTTCCTGGACACTCCCTTTTTTCTTCCTGTTGGAATGAGCATGTGAGGCTGGAGGAAGGGCAGCCAGCTTCTGGCAGCAAGGATGAATGCCACATGTGTGGACAGCAGGACAGAAGACAGAAAGGTCTGGGTGACTGGTGGCATTACGGGGCTTCTACACTAACCATGGCGTCACAGCTCAGGACATCCTATGATGTGAGAAACTTCATGGTGAATCCCTACTTGATTAAGCCTCTATAAGTGGGTTTCTGTTACACAGACTGGTGTGAATACTCTGGCTGACTAAGACTCTGCTCATATCTTTTCCATGAAGGGAAATCGACTGCCCCGTGAGATGCCACTGACATTTTTGGATGCTCCTCTACAAAATAGCTTTTCATTTCCAAAAGCTGAAATCTCCAATTCTGTACTAGAGGTAATACTTTGATGCCTAAGAATGTAATTTAAGACAGAAGGCAAACAAAAACCATCTGCACATGTACCAAATTCTTATAAATAGACTGTGTCATGTAATCCTATGTAAATTTATGTGATGGGTGTTATTATGACCACTTTAAGGCTACAAAACGGTGCTCTAGTGCACTGAAGTTCATCTCTAGTAAATGTCTGGTAAGTGTTCTTGCCTTTTCCAGCTTCCTTCCTATGGTTCCCAACAATCCTCGGTGTTCCTGGTCTGTGGCAGTATTACTCTGACTGCCACCTCCCCCTTCACAGGGCCTTCCTTCCTGTCTTTTTTTTTGTGTGTGGTTTTTGGCCGAGGCTGGGTTTGAACCTGCCACCTCCGACATATGGGGTTGGCGCCCTACTGCTTTGAGCCACAGGTGCCGCCCATCCTTTCCTTTCCTCAGAACGACACCCGTATATAGCATATAGGACCCACTCTAATCCAGTATGACCTCAGCTTAACTAATTATTATACCTGCTAAGATCCTTTTCCAAATAGGATCACAGTCAGAGATTCCAGAAGGATGTGAATTTGGGGGAGAAATAATTCAACTTACCACTCTGAAAGCCTTTACCTAACACTAGGTTTCTCTGCTAACCTAGAGCTTTTCTGTAGCTGTTTGGGAGCTCATGATAACAAGTTTGGTCTATTTTAGTATATATGGCATGTAAAATTCTTGAGATGAATGTAAAATTTAAACTACCTTCAGAAACTAATATAACAAACCACTATCACTCTGATTTTAATTTTTTGAATCTTTAATAGAAGGGCCATGCATCAAATCCTGTATCATCTTAGATTATATGTAATTATGTTTTATTTCTAGGATGAATACCTTACTGGTTCCAAATTTGGCTTCACTTTCATAGTTGAAAATAAACATTCACAGTTTACATGTACTGACACATTTCTCTTGGTTTGAAGCTTAGAACATTATGTTGAGAAAAGAGTGAGTGAAATCTCTGTTTATCGGACATTACTAATATGTCTAGGTGGTCTTAACTCATTCTCCCTGAAATTCTGCAAATGTGTTACTTACAGAAAGTTACCTTAAAAATACCAGCTAGCATTGATCCAATACACCATAGTAAGTACTTTACATCTATCTCATCCTCATAATATCCCTAAAAACTAATCTTGTTAGAGGCAGGTATTTTATTTTAAATCACAATTCTTTGTAAAGTATCCTGCATGGTAGATATATAACAAATGTTTACTGATTAATTTTAGTATTTTTTATTCAATTTTGCCTCAGCCTTGTCCATGATCAATAAACGATCAAAATATTACTCCATTGGGATGGGTGTAGTGGCTCACACTTATAATCCCAACACTTTGGGAGGCTGTTTGAGCCCAGGAGTTTAAGACCAGCTTGGGTAACACAGGTAAGACCTCGTCTCTACAAAATCCAAAAAGAAAAAAATTATCCAAGTGTGGTGGCGTGTGCTCATAATCCCTGCTACATGGGAGACTGAGGTGAGAGGCTTGCTTGATCCCAGGAGATTGAAATCACAGTAAGCTATGATCAGGCCACTACATGTCAGTCTGGGCAACAGAGTGAGACTCTCTCTTAAAGAAAAAAATCGAAATATTACTATGTGTAAAGAAGTTCAGGCAAAAAAGAGAAAGCGAAGAGTTATCTTATTAGCTGTGGTACTCCAGGTATATTATTAGAAAAAAAAAAAGCTAAACATTTTAAGATTTAACAGGAAATCTGGTCAGCACCTGTGGCTCAGTGGGTAGGGCACCAGCCCCTTGTACTGAGGGTGGCGAGTTTGAACCCAGCCCCGGCCAAACTGCAACAAAAAATAGCCAGGCATTGTGGCAGGTGCCTGTAGTCCCAGCTACTTGGGAGGCTGAGACAAGAGAATCACCTAAACCCAAGAGCTTGAGGTTGCTGTGAGCTGTGACATCACAGCACTCTACCTAGGGCGACAAAGTGAGACTCTGTCTAAAAAAAAAAAAAAAAAAAAAGATTTAACAGGAAATAGGAGGTCCTAATCTAAAATAGTTTATTATCTCTCAAGTCTTTTCTATTCTTCAATGAGTCATGTTATAACCCATGAACGTCTCAAGGCTTCTGTACATTCCTGAATCAGAAGCCTCTATTGGCATTGCCTCATTCTTTAAGACATGCCCGCCTTGCATTAGTGAAGCAGAACTAGGTGAGTCTCTTATCTGTAACATTTCAGGATAAAAAGGAATTTTAACTCTCTTATAGAATTATCAAAGAAGAACCTTTCAGTCATTTAAGGATTAGAAAGAAAGCACTTCTGATCCAATCAATCTCCTATCTAATTTTGGTAATGGCTATATAATTTCATTTTTACAATGCAGATAAAAGCAAATTTAAAAATGGGGATGTATCAATAAAGGTGGTGCTGTAAGAGAGAGAAATGGTTGACTCCTGCTGTCTTTCCTTCCTCTCAGAGAGCGCCATGACACTGCGTCTGTTAACAGAAATCTGAGCTAACTGGGGTCTCTGGGGGCGAACGAAAGCAAATATAATAGACAACATAGTTGTAGATGAACAATAAAATCCTGAGTCTTATGTTAAATATGGTTAAGTCAGTAAGGTCTTGGCAATTACAAATTCAGAAGCCCTCCAGAGGTCTGTTCACCAGACAAAAGAGGAGAAGAAAAAGGGAATTCTTATACATGATTCTACAACGAAAAGGGCGACCTTTAAAAATTCATATTTCTAAATTTTTTAATGGAATTGGTTATTGATATTCATGTCACTACCATTCCTGAGACATCTTTCCTATTCTTTTCTTATAGAGGTAAAATCTCACAAAACTAAATGCAATGTCATATATTTTTATTTGACTGTTTATGGTGTAATATCCTGCACATTGGAGCAGCTATTAAATATAAGTTGGTTTCCTGGAAGCTGCAAGATACACATGGATGAATAAAATACACTCCCTACATTCGAAGAACTTATAATCAGCCAAAAAGAGACGGCTTAGAGGAAAAGGTGACAGGACTAATCTAGGGTGTTGTGAGGGCTAATTTCAGATGTCAACTCGCTTGGATTAAGGGTTGGTTACCCAGCACCCTGGTATAGCATTATTTTGGATGTGTCTATGAGTGTTCCCAGGAGAGATCAGGTGTGAGTGGCCCAGGAGGGGAAGATCTGCCTCAATATGGGCAGGCAGCGCCCAACGTGCAGGGAGTCCAGAACAAGGAGGAAAGAGCACGTGTCTGTGTCCTGGAACCAGGACACACTGGAACTGGGACACACTCTTCCTCTCCTGCCCTTGAACATAGAGCCCTCCCGGGTTCTGAGGTCTCCAGCTTCAGAATGCGTATACACCATCAGCTTTCTGGGTTCTGAGGCTCGGACTTACACTGACTCCTGTTTCTGCACCCCAGGGGCCCCAGCTTGTGGACCAGCCAATCCCCCTAATAAATTCTTTTTTATAGGGCGTTGCCTATGGCTCAGTGGGTAGGGCACCAGCCCCATGTACCGAGGGCGGCAGGTTCAAACCTGGCCCTGGCCAAACTGCAACAACAACAACAGAAATAGCCGGGCGTTGTGGCGGGCGCCTGTAGTCTCAGCTAGTGGGGAGGCTGAGGCAAGAGAATCGCCTAAGCCCAGGAGTTGGAGGTTGCTGTGAGCCCTGTGACACCACAGTACTCTACTGAGGGTGATAAAGTGAGACTCTGTCTCTGTAAAAAATAAATAAATAATTCTTTTTTCTATATCTGTCTACATATCTTATTGGTCCAGTCTCTCTGGAGAACCTTGACTAATACAAGGGTAGAAGAAGAAATTCCCTTTGGCTGCTGCTAGAATCATAGAACTAACAGTTCTGTGGAATTAACACCTGATCTGGAGCATAAAGAACCGAGAGTTCCGGGGATGGGAAAGGGCACACCTGGGCACAGGGTCGGCATGACAAAGACACTGGATTCTGAAACTGGGTCATCTGCAGAGACACGCCGCCAGGGCTTACGATGTGAAACACTCAGATCCCAGCCCCCAGCTTAGTGGCATGTGCCCCTCAAAGTAAAGCCTGAGAATTGTATGTTGAACAGGTTCCCCGTTAGATTTTTCTGAGGGTTCAGGTTTGGGAAGCCCTGGGCAAAGAGAGGAGAGTGAGGTCTACAGGAAAAATTCACAGAGAGGCAGGGACAGCCCGCCTGAGGCCTTGGAATGCCAGGCTTGAGGAGTGTGGGACCCACAAAAGGTCTGTTTGTGGGGGGCAACAGAATTAGACCGAGTGTCAGTGGTCCAACAGCCTGAGCTGAGGGAGACTCTGGGCAGGGCCTTCGTCACTAGCCTGATAATGGCAACCATGTAAGATCCAAGGCCTAAACTAAGGTCACAGCAGCAGAAGTGAAGAGGAAGAAATGGGAGCTGCAGGCAACAGGGGAGACTTGGGTAACGTGCTGGGAGCAGATTAAAGAGATGCAGACTGGCAGGGGTCAGGCTGGAGGCAGGTCTGAATGTGAGGCTCAGTGTCCCAGGTGGCCAATCTAGAGCTCAAATCTCTGATCAGGTATCAGCAGATATAAATTCTTCCTCTTCTTGCCACCTGCTGCTAAAACCACTGCCTGCTAAAGTAGGTCCTCTCCAGAGTCTCTAGGCCTCACTGTCATCCGCCTGGTCAGACTTGCTCTCATCCCCTGCAACGGAGTCAGATCAGCACTGTGCCTCCCTGCAGCGGACAGGGGCTACTCTCCAAGTCCCAGAGGCCCGGCCCCAGCCAAGCCGCTGCTGCCTGACCGGTCTCTGAGCGCAGCTCTGGGAGACAGTGTGGACCAGCCCCTCTCAGACATCACCACCTGAACAAGGCAGAGAAGCATGTGGCCTTCATGGACAGTGCTTTTCCCCTAGAAATGACGTCTCCATAAAAAAGAAAATAAGCAGCGTAACGCTGATCTCTGGAAGACAAAGAGCAGGGAGGGTTTGGTTTGTTAGATTTTTGTTTTGCTCTGTTCATGTTAAGCCAGGGAAAAGGAAAGCTGGCAGAGGAAACAAGAGAACAGCATCAAGGCTCCCCTCCTGGCGGGTCAGGCTGTGATACCATGAAGGTCAAGATCGGCTGTGAAAAGGTCACGGAGCTTGGGATGCACCACCGGGGCAGTGAGGATTTTTGTTATTTGTTTTGTTTTCGTAACTCGGGGGCTGACAATCTTTGTAAGGGGAAGAACAAATGAACTATGGAGCCTTCTGGGCCACTGCACAATGCCAGGGTGGTCCCTGGCAAGCTTAGCTCAGGAGGCAGGTCGGGCTGGCTGTGGGCACACGGCCGGGAAGCATGTGGTCACAGGACAAATGGGCACCTGCTTCTGGGGAGGGTGCTGGGCAGCAACTTTCATATAGGATGCTGAGGAGTGGAAGGAGGCCACCATGTGGGGCTGCGTGCCACAGAGAGCAGGGAGATGCCTGTGCTGGCATCTTTGAGTGACTGTGAAATTGCATAAATACCAGCAACATCCAAACAGAAAATCCAAGATTTGTGGTTTTCGCTGTACCCCTGATCTGCATTCCCCAAGCTCCAGTTATGTCAAACTGCTCTCTCCACTCTTATCTCTGCATTTCCCGCTCCTTCTTCCTGGAGTGCCCCCCATCTGTCTTCTCAGCCTGGTGGGATCCCATTCATCTTTCCAGTTCCAGCAAAGATGTCACCATTTCCACTCACCAGTTTAGACACTGCCAGGCACTCAGGCCCTTCCTCCCTCTGGCCTCACTCAGCCCCAGGTTCATACCTCCATAAATGACCCACACATGACTCATGACACTGCACTGCTGGGCACTACGTGGTCATGTTCTCCCAAATTCGTGTGTTGAAATCCTCACCCCCCAAGATGATGGGATTAGGAGGTGGGGTCCTGGGGAGCTGATCTGTGTGTGCCCTTATTAGAGAAATGCTAGAGAATTCCATCATTCTTTCTTCCATGCGAGGGTACAATAAAAAAAACACCCTCTCAGAGGGAACAGGCCTTCACCAGACACTGAATCTGCCGGCGCCTTGAACTGTGCCGAATAAATTTCCGCCATTACAGCAGCCTGAAGGAGCGAAGGCATGGATTTAAGTCATCTAAGCGTCTCAGCCACAGCTCCGAATCCCCAGCACCTGCATGCAGTCACTCACTGGCCCCTGTGATCTATACAGATCACACATAAAACTCGCCACTTTCTGATAGGAAGATCAACAAGTAGAAACTATGCCCCAAATGGCCCTAGTCTGACCTTCCATTCCAAGAAACATGGAGGGAAGAAGCTCTGGTGCTTATTCTGGCTTAGCAGTTACCAGCAATTACCCTCCAAGATGGTCCACACCTGTCTCCATTGCCCCCTACCCTCCACTCTTTGTGGACCAGGACCAGGAAAGAGACTACAAAACTCTGGGAACTGCTCTGCTCCTGCCCCAGGCAAGAAGTAATTCTCTCCACGTGGCATAAATCCCATGATGACCTAATCATGGGTGTCACTGCAGCCTCTTCTCTAAAGCAGGGAAAAGTTATTCTACACTGGACGTCTTCTGCTATGTGTTACCACGAACTTGCCAAGTGCTCAATGGCCGTTTGTTGATTGAAACAGAACTCTCCAGTCACTTTTTATTAGATGTTCTTACCTAACCCTTAGAACTTTACTAGTGGGAAAAGAGCTCGAGCTGGCATTAATGCATTCATTTTACACATGTGTAGGGAGCACCCATTACCTGGGGCCCGGCTGGAAGAGGGAGGCAGAAAAGGATTCAAGAAGGAAACGTGTTGGGAGCATAAGAAGCACTTCCATAAGCTGAGAGGTGGAGGAGGGGAGAGCATTCCAAGTGGCCCTGAGAGCACAGCAAAGGCTTGGAAATGAGAAAGTAGAGGGTATGCCAGTGCTTGTCATCTGCTCCCCACCAAGGAGGCAGTGTCAATCCCGGGATTAGCTCAGGTTTCTGAAGCCAGGCATCCACTTACCAGCCACGGAGCCTCAGGCAAGTCCTTTAAACTCTGTGCTCCAGCTTCATCATCAGTAAAACAGAGGTGGTAATACCTTCCAGAGTTGTTCTAAGAAGGTAGCATGCATGAGGATGTGGTAAAAAGAATATGCATTAAAATGGAAAATGTTAATTATTATTCCATAAGCTCCTGAAGACAGAGACTATTTCTTACTCTTATCTGTCCCCACTGAAATACCTGCCAACCTGTTTTGCCAAAATTGGACAGGCACACAATGTATAGATTGACTTAAATGAATCTCCTTGCCACTTTTATTTCTGTCATTGTTCCTTGGTTTTTGTTTTCTTCATTAAATAAATGTTGAGTACGTTTTGTCAGCCTGACTAGAGATGGAAGAGAGTCCATGGAAAATGGGGGCACAACGCACAGATCCTTCCCACCATGAATTACAAGCTAGCTAGGAACACTCTGACCACACATTGAGATTGTAATAGGTTGTGAAACAATAAAGGTCCTGGAAGAGAAGAAGCTCTATGAGGTTCAGAGTCTAAAATGAATTTGGTAGGATTTTAATAAGCAGAGAAGAGGGGAAGGTTGAGGCATTAGCTGGAGAGAGATTAACAAAGAAAAGAGATGACACAGGGAAGTACAGAGCATGTTCCAGAAACCATGAGTTATCTGAGTTGGCCGGTACATATAGGAAATTGAAGACATGGTCTGAAAAACAGCATAAAGTTAGACTAAGAGAGACCCAAAGACCAAGATGAAGATTCAATTCTTACCTCATGAACTTTGGAGAGCCATGAGTGACCCAGCCTGAGATACAGAATCTAAGATCCAGAAGGTTTATAGAGAGGGTGGGTTCGCTCCTCTCTAAAGAGCAGGAAACCAAAAAAGACCAAGAAAAGTTAATTGCTTGCCCAAGGTTACACTGTTCATTAAAGGCAGAAATGGGATGAAAACGCCAGTTTCCCAATTATCACACAGGATCTATAAGTCCCACACCAAGGAGATGACCATCTGTGCCATGCACACCACTTCCTTAACCCTCACCTCAGGCAGACATTACTAATCCACTCCTTCCGCTGAGTCTACACCCAGCCTCCCCAGCCTGAGCATGGCGTCCCAGTCTCTGCCGATAGGTGGTGCTGCTCCCAGAGGTCACCTATGGGCTTCCAGGTCCTCAATCTCCCTGCCTTGCTGCAAAATGCTTGCAGAGAACAGCAGAAATGACTGGCAGGGATTCAGCCACTTAAGAGTCTCTTGGCTAGTGCATCCCATCCCTCTGTGTAGGGAGTGAATTGTGTCCTTCATGGTCTCAGAGATCCCATCCCCAGCCAAAGAGAGTGGCTAACCACAGCCACGCCTGTTCTCCACACCACCTTCTCTTCCCATAAAAATTAAAACTGAAAAGAAGGGGAAATCCCAGACTCAGAAGCGAGAGCTTGAGAGCACAAATAAGTAAACAACCCACTTAGGATGAAGATCAGGAACGGGGAAGTAGGTGTGGGGGAAGAAAATAATATATTACCCCATAGACTTAAAATTAAGCACCATTCGATGTTTCCTTTTTGGTTTAGAAACCACTAAATAAAAATGAAGAAAAAAATCAGGAAGTTCCCTCCTTAGTGTTAACAATAGAACAATCCGGGGCAACTTCTTTTTAAAAAGAGAGGCACTGAATGTTCAGATCTGCCAGATGCTGACTGCTAGCTCGACTTGGGTGCATGGTGACATCTAAAAATAAATTTGTGATCAAGATAAACTGTAATTAACTTCAGACTTACTTAAATTATGCATTCAACATTGAAAGGATACACTGGCAAGAACATGAACAACAACTATAAGAATTTTGGATTCTCTTCCCTCTGAAACCTTGAGGCCTTGGCAAAATTCTTCTTGTCTTTCTGTTTTAAGTTGTGCCACATCAGCAAATGAGAACAGCAACCTGCACGTATTTTGCAAGCAAACTTCTGGAGCATTTAAAAATCCTTCTCACTCAATCTGTATAATATACATGAAGGAAAATTATGTCACTTAAACATACCCCCAAAATGCCTCATCTGTGATCAGATCTATCAAAATCTGATCTTTAAAATGGGCAAGTTGAGGTATTGTTATGTCATTTTTTTTTCTGTTTCCCCAAAGGACTCTCCATAGAATCCCTTTTAAAAGAAGAGGTTTTTCAAAATATCCATGCTTTTTAAATGATTGGACTTAGAAAATTCTGACTTGTACACAACTTTTTAGGATTACAAAGTGAAACACACCTACATTAGGTGGACTATGATGGTCCCATAGTGAGTAGAAAATGCCAGGAAAGAGATTTGTTCCATGAAAACGAGACAGAGGTAGATAATTCATAAAGGTTGCTTTTATGTACTTGGTATTTCTCCATAAGATTAAAAAAAGTTCCATTTTCTGAAAAGTAATTTTTCCCCAAGCCATATTTTAAAAACTTGGTAATCGACTGATTAGATTAAGATGGAGCTCTAATCTAACTGAGCCACCTACGGGAAACACAAAATACGCCTATCTCATCTCCCAGTGATGTTTATTTGCATGCTTATTTGTAAATTATATAAATAAGGAAGACATTAGTAAAAATAAACTTATTTCTCTGCATGTGGAAATTTTTGTAACATGTATAGAAGCTTTGAAGTTCATAAAAGTCCAAAAAAATAAGTTGTCATAAAATAAAAAGGCAAGCATTCATGCTGAGAACCACGATTATTGCTTTCCTCACAGAAATGCCACCTGGATATTTCACTTTTCCTTTTTCTAGAAGGAAAGTCAGTACTACCAATGTTTCCAGACTATAATCAGAGAATCTCACTTCAGGATGTCAGCATTTAAACTTGTGCCTTCCTGAGGTGGGAGGATCACTGAACTCAAGGGTTCTAAACCAGCCTGAGCAAGAGTAAGACCCTGTCTCTAACAAAAATAGAAAAATTAGCCCCATGCAATGGTGAGCACCTGTAGTCCCAGCTACTCTGGAGGTGAGGCAGGAGGTCACTTGAACCCAGGATTTGAGGTTGTTGTAAGCTGTGATGACGTTACTGAACTCTAGCTGGGGTGACAGTGGAAGACTCTATCTTTAAACAAACAAACTTGTACTTTTCTTTACCTAAGTCTGCTCTAAATTGATGTAAATAAGCACCAAAGAGGAATTGCAGCACTTTTTTTAAAAACATAATAGATAAGATATTCTAGTTAAAGGATCTACCCAGGCCTCCAGAATTCTAGGGAAAAAAAAAACATTTAAAGTACTGAGAGGTCCATTCTGCTTCCCCCAACTCAGACTGCTGACTGCCATAGAAGATACTGCCATGAGCTGCACTCTTCCACATCAACACCCTGGTGACCTCAAAGCCAGTAGTATGCAGAGGGCGGTCATAGTTAAATGTGCAGCTCTCACTGCCTTTAGAATGAGAGTAGGGTCTCTGATGATTTGCGCTTAACAGTTTTTGCTCTCTACGCCAAAGAGAAGGTTTTATACAGACACACCAGCACAACAGTCTCTGGCTGCTGGAGGTTCCTATCTGCCTTCTGACACTTTTGGTGAGGACTATGACATAGTAGAAA
>CAUYQV010006376.1:0-10924 GCA_963574575.1 Galagoides demidoff
AAAAGAAGAATGGCATGATGTAAAGAAAAAATCTTGTGTAATAAATTTTGTCCTGAAAAAGAATGGTTGTCTAAGAAAGTGAAAGGCAGGGCAAAGTTAAAGAAGGTTTAGAATGTTTGTAGATTGCCTGCACAGGTTAATTAAAAGAATATACATGTGATTCAGTTGACTATGCATTTCCCTTAAAATCTTTTGGCCTGTAATCTTATTTAAACCAATGTTTTAGGCCTTTTGATATTTGACAAACCCTCCACAATCAAAAGTCTAAATTTGGCCTTGGCACCCATAGTGTAGTGGTTGCAGTGCTGGCCACATGCACCGAGGTTGCCAGGTTTGAACTCAGTCTAGAAAACAAAAAGCACAACTCTACCACTGAAAGGCATAGAAAAACAAATTGAACTCATTTGATTTATTAAAAATGTATAGAAAACATTGTCAAATATGAAATGGTGATTAATTTTATATAAGTTATGGTTATATATATGCATATTCCAATATTGTAAAGCATTAGTCTGCTCTAACATATTGTCAGTAATAATTTTGATTCATCTAAAAAAGAAAAAGAAATATTAAGAGAGGCTAACAAATTCTCTTAAATTCAAATTCCTGATGTCTTTGGAAATTGAGTACCTTCAGGCTAAAAGCAGATTTTTAGAACTTTTATTGGAAAGTTAACATGTCTCATAAATGTTGCTAACATAACTTCAAACAGAACAAAAATCAGTTATATGAAACTAGGCTAGTTGGTTATGGCTTTTTGTTTGAAATGTTATTGACTCTTTCTATGTTCTGTTTTCCAGAAGTCAAGAAAATAATTCTGTCTTTTGAGCTATTTGTAGCTTTTCAAGCGATGTATGTACTTATGAGCAGAGTTTGAAACATGTATTTTTCTCTCTCCTTGATTTCTCCAGAATTTGAAAGTCATTAGTAAGTATTATTAATTTCTGACAATATAGTTATTTGCATAAGTTCATTAAGAATCTGTTTTGTTCTATAGGACATGATAGAGGCACTGGTATTTTACCAAGGCTTTGGCTGGAATAACATTTCCAGAGATATCCAGACTACATTAAGGAATTAAGGTTGACTTTATAAGGCCAATAAAGAAAGTCCTTTGGAAAACTGGCCAGATACCCATCAATAACCTTTTCTGATCTGTGGTAAGTAACGAAGGTCACTTGCTGTGGGGTCTAAGAAATCAAAAGGTGCTTTGGGAACCTCAAAAAAAGAGGAATGTACCCAATGCATACAGGTATCTTATGGCACAGATGAAACCTGGGCTCATGAAAGGCTCTTGAGAAAATCGGGCCTGAAATTTCCTTATAAAAGATTCCAGCAAAGCCAAAGAGTCTAGATGACTAATAATAATTCTTACCGTGCTTTATGCAAATAATCAGTATACTGAAGGTACAGGTTATTTTGGCAACTGAGTTGGTTCTACTGTAATTTATATTTAGTAAAGAGAGAAATCGGAGAGAGAGAAAAACAATTCAAAGAAAAAAAAAAAGGAGGCTGTGGCTCACCTGTATTAGATCCCAGCCTTGTCTGTAGTGTCAACTCATAAAATGAGTCATAACTGTTTTAGTAAATTGAACTGTTAAATAGGACTAAGAGACTGGCCAAAAAGTGTGGTGTAAATGTGTGTCTCAGAAAGGAGACCTGAGATAAAAATGAGTAATAAACAAAGGAAGCCCACTCCATAGCTACTATGTTGAAGCACTTTAAGAAGGAATTTATAGGGGACTATGACACCAGGAAAGCTAAGGAGTCTTTATGAGTAGGAGTGGCCCCTCTTTGAAAATGGATGGCTGTCAGAGAGAAGTTTAAAGAGATCCCTAGGGTCTGAGGCATGACACAGAGCTACTGCAAGGAGGGTCACACTGAGCAATTTCCATACAAGATACCTGTCTACAGCTATCATAGGCCAGCCCCCTTACCACGAAGCTTGCCAGGATCCCCCTCAGGAATTTGGAGAAGTAGAATTAAGGAAGCAGTTACAGGCACTGAAAAAGGTGACAGAGGCAATGTCGGAATGAGTAAATGAAAGGTGTCCTGTTAGTTTGTTTTCCCTTTTCCACATTTTCTTTCCAGGAGCTGCGGTGTGGGTCAAAGATTGGAGCAGACTTCCCTAAGAGCAAGGTAAAAAGGACTTTACAACGTTATCCTGACCACACCTACAGCTGTGAAAGTAGCAGAAATTCCTGCCTAGATCCATTACAGCAGAGGGAAGCCTGCCATGGAACCGGAGGAGAACCTGCTCCTGCCTAAGAGGAACCGGAAAAATGACAACGAATCCTGAGTTCCCATGGTGTGGGCTCTTCTCCTCAATGACTCCTGAACCTTGAGAGATCCTGACAACCCCCTTGAGCTGATGTTGCAGAGAATGGCAAGCCCTGCTCCAGTAACACCCCAGGAGCTGACTGGTCCACGCACGGCCAAAGCATGAGGATCTTCATCATCATAGAACTGTTCTTTATTGGACTCAGGAGAGCTAAGTGAACTTTAGTTTGTGTAAATATTCAGGATGCTAATGTAAAAAATGGTACAAAACAGATTAGCTTTAAATTATATGTCCCCCGATTAACTTCACTACTGTCTGCCATCACCAGCCCTCTTTTGATCCTATTACTACTTCTCACCCTTGGCCCCTATATTATAAACCGCCTAATAGCTTTCATCCAGGCTAAGATCAACGCTGTTCAGATGATAGTTCTCCACTCTCAGTACCATAAAAGGAAACCACCACAATGAGGACTCATGATTGAGCCTCAAATGCACCTAGGAGAGTGGGGAATGTCGGGGCTGAGCCAATACCATTTTAATGACAGCCACCACCACCATCTTAGGCCAAATGAGTCAGCATAACGTCTTCCGCCCATCCCAAAGATAGCATCACCTCATGGCGTGAAACCTATGCCAAATCACGATCTAATGCCTAACTTGTAGTTTGCCCATGCCCCTAGCAAACAATCAAAATTGTACCAGTACTGTACCCCTCCCCTTCTTGTTTTCTGTACCCTATAAAAACTGATTGCACCTCTGGGGTGGGGCTATTCCTCGGTATGCTCACCAGAAGAGTCCAGGCCCCAGGTTGAATAATGCTTGCCTCATGACCTTTACATCAGAGTGTGTCACAGACTAACACTTGGGGGACTGGGAAAAATCCAGGCACAACAGTATAACCAAAACTATTGTGCTTTAAGATGTATCCATTAATCAATTATTGTTATATAATCATAACCACTGTGATTTCCGAAATATCCATAAACAAACAAGCTGTAAGGCTGCCAATGGCAACTTTCCACCAATCCCCAACACCCAACACTCGCTTAAGCTACACAGAGAAAAAAGGTATGAAAGACAAAAAATCCAGAACTTCCAGGGCTGCTTGTCTTAGAACAACGGTCCCCTGTGCAGATGTGAATAAATCACCAATTAATAGCATCTGAGTGGGTCCAAGTTTTTTTCATAACCCTAAGGTTATTTCATTCACACTTATAATCCCAGCCTAGGAGGCTGAGAGGAGTCAAATTCTTTTTTTTTTTTTTTTTTGGAGACAGAGCCTCAAACTATCCCCCTGGGTAGCATGGCATCAAAGCTCATAGCAACCTCCAACTCCTGGGCTCAAGCGAGTCTCCTGCCTCCGCCTCCCAAGTAGCTGGGACCACAGGTGCCTGCCACAACACCCAGCCATTTTTTGGTTGCAGCCATCATTGTTGTTTGGCGGGCCCAGGTTGGGGATTTGAACCCGCCGCCTTAGGTGTACGTGGCTGGCACCTTAGCTGATTGAGCCACAGGCGCTGAGCTGGGGGTAGGTCTTATTTTCGGGGAAACCTGGTACGTCAGTCTCCCCAGTTGTTCCTCTCCCCCAGCAAAGCACCGCCACTTTTAGCTATTTTCAATACTGAGGATTCTAAGAAGATTTCATTCTGCGTCCCCCAAGGGCAGTAATGCCCTCACCACAATCGCTTTCTCACCCTTTCTCCTGATTCTTTCTTCTCAGTGAATTTATCACCACCTGACACATGATGTCCTTTTGGTTTGTTTTGTGTTGGCTTCCTCCATCAGCATCCAAGCTCTGGGAGAGCAGAGATCTTGCCCATCTTGTTCACAGCTCTGTTCCCTGTGGCTAAAACAGTGCCTGGCACATTGCAGATGCCCATTAAATATTTGCTGAATGAATGAATGGTTTATTGCTAAGGAAAACAAATAAAACAAATAAATGAAAAGGCATTTAAAGCTGTGGCCCCCAGCCCCCCTGGCAGTGGACCAGCGCTGGTCCGTGGACGTTTAGGACCCAGGACACACAGCGGGTGGTGGTCAATGGGGTGATGAAGCTTCGTCAGTACTTACAGCCGCTCCCCATCACTCACGTCATGGCTGGAGCTCCGCCTCCTGTCCGATCAGTGGTGGCATTAGATTCTCAGACGCATGCCAACCCTCCTGGAAACTATACATTCAAGGGATCCGGGTTACACACTCCTTATGAGAATCTAATGCCTGATGAACTGAGGAGATGTAAGGTGCTTGAATCATCCTGAAACCATCCCCCAGCCCCATTCCAGTCCACAGACAAATTGTCTTCTGTTAAACCTGTCCCTGATGCTAAAAAGATTGCTGCTTTAAAGGCCGTGGATCTAGAAAAGACCATATTTAAAGCCACCGGTTTCGTGCTGGGACTAACAGCCATAGTTGGGTCCTCACAGTCAGGTCCAAACTGTGCAGTTTATGTTGACATTGGTTTGCTAAGCACAGGACCTGGGGCCTCACAACACAAAACACCACTTCAGAAAATAGAGGCAAGAAACCCTGTGGCAGAATCCCCCCAGGGAGTGACTCTTCTGGTCAGCATCTCCCATTGAAGGAGGGAGAGTCAGGGCTGGAGAGAGGACAGGAAACAAAGGGTGTCCTCCAGCCCTACGTCATCCTGCCTGAGCTGAGTCCCAGCTCCCGATGAATGACACACAAGGTGTCAGAGCAGCCAGCTGCCGAGGGAGGGAGAGCATGAATCATTAAATTACTTAAAACCCCAGCGATCTGGCTGAAGGCAGGGAAGCAGTGACTCAGCACGCCGCCAGGAATCAGTGATTTAAGTTCATAGGCTTGAGCAGTAGAGCAAGGTGGGAGTGTGTGCCAGGACCCTCCACCTGCAGGTGTCCCCCTCCAGGCCGCTCTGCCTGGACACCCAGCTCCTCCTGAAGAAAAGGCCCTCTGACCTTCTTCGCTGGGGAAGAGTTGGGGTCAACATGACAGCAGGAGCCTCCCACCGACTTCAGAGAACTGTGTTCGCAGCCCTGGAGCTTCTGTGCCAGCATCGATCCTGCCGGGGCCTCCCGGAACCTCAGGAAACCTCATGTTTTCTAAATTGCACTTTTATGCTCAGCAAGCCCTCAGGCTACCTGGTTAAAAGTTTACATTAAAAAATCCTTCATAATTGGTTCGTTTGAATGGCGCCCTCCGCAGAGTCATCAAGGCAGGCCGTGTTCATTAGCAGCAGTTCACATAAAATCCAGGCAGTAAAATGTCAATCATCCCAGAGCTTCAAAAACTTCTCCAGGTTTCCTGGAGCCCAACCAAACGCCAACACGAATAAATCCAGGCAAGAGGCGCTTGGTGCGGCTGCGTCCAGCGAAGGTTCCTGCACCTCACCATTATTGCCATGTGGGGGGAAGGGGGAGGAAGGGAGTTGTCCTGTGCACTGTGAGGTGGTTGGCATCACCCCATTCTCTACTCACCAGACGCCAGCCAGTGGCATCCCCTACACCAACAGTGTCCCCTGTGGTGGGGGGAAATCACCCTGAGTGGGTTGGGGACCAGTCTTCAACCATTCATCTGTTTGGACAGTTGAGGTCTGGAGCAGGGGTGGGGGGGGAGTTCAGAAATGACATTTCTTAAGTGAGCAGGTCACAAATACTGGGTGTCCCAAGCAGCTCTCTTCAAAGAAGGGGAGACCAAGTATTCAGTTTCTTCTCCGTGGCCTGGTTTCAAGTGCCAGGGTTTCCACCAGGCAGCCAGGGCAGGGTGAGGTCAAGCTGTTTCATTAGGGAGAGAACGGGTGGGTGAGCGCTTGGAAACTCCTCCAAGGGAAGGCAATACTTGTTTTTAGCTCCTCATGTAAATGGATGTCGCTGGCACAATGGGTGTACGGCAGTGAATCATCTAAGTTAATTACAGAGATCACTGCGGAGCCTTGCAAAGCCCGGCTGAGCTTAGCTTGCAACACCCGGTGGCGGCAGCAGCAGCAGCGGCGGCAGCCACCAATGATGATGTTCACGTTAATAATTGGCACTGACATGGCCACAAAGCACTCCCCGCTCCAGGCCTATGCCAGGAAAAATAGAGAAGCAGTCAAGAAAAACACAGCAGCATTTATCACACGCTCTAGTGCAAGGCAGCCGCCATTTCCCCCCACTGTGGTCTTTGAGACTGACTGGTGGGCCCGGGAGGGACGCTGCTGAGACTGGTAAACAGATTTGTGGTGGCGGCAGGTGGGTGGGGAGGGGACTGAGATGGGAGAGGCACAGATATATGTGGTCTCACTGCATGAAAGGTTCGTTCAAGCAAGAGAAACAAACCCCAAAACTTGGCTCTGACCAAGGCAAGGTCCCCCAGAAAGTTCAATGAGTAAAATCCATGGGTGGCAGGTGTACAGAGCTCTCTCTGGTGCAACTAACAACTGCCAGGGAGCAGTGGGGCAGGCGAATTTGGTTGCCTGGGAGTGGTCTCAAGCAGAGGGTCCTGGGAAGGGACTGAAATACAGACAGTGGAGTTAAGAGGGGCAATCGTCAGCTTAGAAGCACGTTTCCTGAAGCACGGCGGTGCTGTCCCAGGGAATACAGAATCAGACTGAGGTGGTCGAAGTTTGCATCTTTCCTACACACAAAGAATCCCATGGGAAGCTTTCAAGTCTCTTTGGATCCATCTGATGAGGAGGAGACAGTCTTGGTTTAGTGCTAGGAAATATATTTAATATAGCTTCTACATGGTTTCATCATCTCCATCTTTGGCAAAGACAGAACACACTTTGGCCTCAAACCTTGGGCGAGCAAGAATATCTGGCCAGAATTTAATGACCCTGGTTTTCATTTTTCCTTGTGAAGTCAAGTTTATCAAGGTGAAGTTTACACACCTTGACAGGTGTGTAGAGTCACCCCTTTCCTTACATGGTTCTATGAGTTTTGACAAACACAGTTGAAAAACCACAGTTACAATCAAGATAGGGAAGATTTCCACCACTGATTAAAGTTCTTCTTCCTGGAGGTCAACTGTCCTCCCATCTTCAGTCCCTGGCAACCAATGGTCTGTTTCCCGTCTTGATAGTTTTGTCTTTTCCAGAATGCCACAGAAACGGAGTCAGACAATATCGACACCTTCTGGTTTTACCTTGTATTCATCTTGACCTCAGATTTATGATGTAGCTACTATTTTTTTTTTAATGTAAGGTGCAGTTAGTCCTGCCTTAACTGTGAGGGATAAGTTCCAAGACCTCCCGTGGACACTTGAAACCTTATAGTTTTGCAGTTCAAGAATTTGGAAAGGGCTCAGCTGGGATGTTCTTCTCCCTGGGATGTTTTCGTGAGGCTGCACTTTACTCATTGCACACACCTGCACAGGGCTACTCATTAGAAGCTCAAACAATTGACCTAATTCTGAAAGATTGAAAACCAGATCCCTAAATTCAAAATGGCAGATTGAAATGGTAACAAATAGCAGTTCAGCACTTATTCCATGTTCTCAGCTCTTTGAATTTATAATCTAACTTAATTCTCCAATTAGCCATATGCCTGGTGGGCACATCTATGAATTCCATTTTATAGAGAGAGCAAATTATGCACTTATGGACTCACAGGGGTATGGGCAGAGCTGGAATTTGAACCTGGTCTGGCTGCGCACATCTGAGGGCTTGCCTGGGCTGGACTTCCAAAGTGGCTCATCTACAAGACTGACAGTTGAAGCTCAGCTGGGCTGTGGGTCTGAGCAATCCTGGTACCTACACATGGCCTCTCCAGCATGGTGATACCAGAACAGTTGAACTCCTTATGTGTGTCTGGATTTCCCCCAGAGCAAAACTCACAAGCTCCAGGAACAGGGTTTTTTCTTACATAGTGTCAGAAGTCACAGGGACAGAGCAGTGCCAAGCCTAGCCAGATTCAAGGGACTCCATCTCTTCATGGAGGGGAGTTGAAGAATCTGGGGTCCTGTGGTTTAAAACTGACACAGGTTATAACCAGGTTCCCTCTTCTTGGCCCGTCCAGCAGCATGAGCCTCCTTGCACTTGCAGAGAAAGTAGGGAGCCCAAGGTGGAACAAAACTGGGGGATGTGTTGGGGCTCGTTGGGGATAAGGCATGCACACGCCACCTCTGAGAACCCTGGATGAGAAAAAGGACAACGTGACTTCATGGAAGAGTGGTTCATGTGAGGTTCAGCAACCTTGGCTATGACAATCAAGTTCCAGCACAAACACTGGTCTTCAGGAGGGGATACGAGGGACCTGAGATCCAGCAGGCAGGGCCCCTGTGTAACCTGGCTCACCTCAAGCTCCCACATTGTAGACACCAAAGATGTGCCAAATAGCTCTCCTCCTCTCCTTTTTTGAGCGAAGCTCCAGCTTCAACCTATAGTGAGGGGGGCACTGTGTGTCTCTCCTTCTCCCCAGCCCCACCACTCCAGTGACATCCCCAGAGCTAGTGATGTTCAGGGAAGCACCCAAAAGACAGTTGTCACTTGGGGTCATTGTCCTCTTAGAGATAACTGTTTTCTCTACCTCCAGATAAACCTCTAGTCCCCTGGCACTTTTCTTTGGGCCCCTATAACTACATTTAACTGAGATAGTAACCAAATTCTGAGCAGGCGAAGGAATTCCTCCTATACATAGGAGATTTGACATGTAAAACAAGGCCTTCCCTATCCCTTGGTGACAGATGATATTCACAGGCTCCACAGAGGGAGCAATCACTTTTAAGGCCCAGATGCGGCTCTCCTCTCTACTAACTACATGACCTCACTCCAATACATCATGCCTCAGTGACTTCGTGAGGATAATTAAGAGCCCTGCTTCACAGAGTCTCTATGAAGATTACATGAAGTGGCACAAGTAAAGCACTTAGAAGAGCATCTGATTACATAGTAAGCACTCCATTTAACTTCCTGCATTTAAAATTATATTCTCCAAAATAAAACATCATTAATTAAATCAACCATCCTTGAATATCTAAACTATTAAATAGCATTGCACAACCCAAACGGTCGCTTTCAAAGATTTTATTTGCAACTACATTAATGGCCGCCTAAAACCATCACCTGGTGACAGCATACAGAGTATTCCATCAGGGAGTTTTCACGTATTGCTCAGCTCTTCCAGGGAGCTGCTAGTGTACATACACAAATTCTTCAATGTGAACTTAACCAAAATCATTTTACTTAAAAACAATGGCATTCTGTAAAGTCATATTTGATGTACACACTCATTATATAGTGTATATCACTGTCCGTACTTTACACTTATATTCCAACTACTCAGGGTTATTTAAAATGATTTGAAATGGCAATCTTAAACATACACAATTTGAGGCTACGTGCTGGCTTTCAAGATCTAACACACACTGAAGATGAAACTTTGCTGTCTCGTTCAATCTTCTCAACAGTGCTGGAATGGGGACATCATTGTCCCAGTTTGTGGTTGGAGAAATGTAGTCTCAGGGAGCTCAACTATCTGGCTCGAGGTCACACAGCAGTGAGTTGCAGAAGTGGGATGTAAACATGCCCTCTTTTGTGTACTCCACCCTGCCTCTCACAGCAGTAACTTACCACTCTGCAGACCTTTCTAAACCAAAAGTTAGTCTAACATGCAGTAAGACATTTGCAGCACCTATGAGCTCTTGTAATAGATATTAATGACTATTTTTTAGAAATAAGAAATTGGTCTCCCATCCAAGTACTAACCAGGCCTGACCCTGCTTAGCTTCCAAGATCAGATGAGATCGCTCGGGTGTATTCAGGGTGGAAGACAGGCACATGGCCTACAAACATATGAAAAAATGCTCACCATCCTTAATCATTAGAGAAATGCAAATCGAAACCACTTTGAGATATCGTCTAACTCCAGTAAGATTAGCCCATATCACAAAATCACAGATGCTAGCGTGGTTGTGGAGAAAAGGGAACACTTCTACACTGCTGCTGGGATTGCAAACTGATACGTTCCTTTTGGAAAGACATCTGGAGAACACTTAGAGAACTAAAAATAGACCTACCATTTGATCCTATAATTCCTCTATTAGTTATATATCCAGAAGACCTCTATTAGGTATATATCCATTTGATCCTATAATTCCTCTATTAGGTATATATCCAGAAGACCAAAAATTTGTATCAGAATGTTCATTGCAGCCCAATTCATAACTGCTAGGTCATGGAAGAAGCCCAAGAGCCCATCAATCCAGAAATGGATCAATAAATTGTGGTATATGTACACCATGGAATACTATGCAGCCATTAAAAAAGATAGAGACTTTACCTCCTTCATGTTTACATGGATGGAGCTGGAAAATATTCTTCTTAGCAAAGTATCTCAATAATGGAAGAAAAAGTATCCAATGTACTCAGCCCTACTATGAAACTAATTTATAGCTTTCCTAGGAAAGCTATAACCCTATTTTAGCCCAGGAATATAGGGAGAGGGAGGGGAGGAGAGGGGAGAGGGTGAGTAGATGGAGGGTGATTGGTGGGATCACACCTATGATTCATTCTATAAGGGTACATGTGAATCTCTCTAAATGCAGAATATAAATGTCTTAACACAATAACTAAGAAAAAGACATGAAGGCTATGTTAACCAGTTGGATGAAAGTATTTCAAATTGTATACAGAAACAGTATACTGTACCCCATGATAGTATTAATGTACACTGCTATGATTTAATAA
>CAUYQV010006379.1:0-16215 GCA_963574575.1 Galagoides demidoff
TGGTCCCAGCTACTTGGCAGGCAGAGGCAGGAGACTCGCTTGAGCCCAGGAGTTGGTGGTTGCTATGAGCTGTGATGCCATGGCACTCTACCCAGGGGGATAGCTTGAGGCTCCGTCTCAAAAAAAAAAAAAAAAAAAAAAGAAGAAGAAGAAGAAAGTAAAATAACAACAACAAAAGATAAAGGATGTATGAATAAAGAAGGCATGAAAATCTAGCTTAACAAAGTCTGGTCATGAAGACCTAGAAGATTACTTTTAAAAAACGGCCTTGCTTGTTTTGGATCACTTCAAAGCCCATGTTATACAAAGTGCAAAAGCAATCTCAAAAGACTTGAAAATCCAACTTGTAGTATCTGGTTGGCTAATCAGTCAACTGCACCCTGTTGATGTGTCACTAAATAAGCTTTTAGAGACCTCAATGAAATAACAATAGATGTTGTATATTGAGTCATCTGCTAATGATTTTATACCTACAAGCAGAATGAAGAAAGCATCCACTCCTGAGGTTTGTGACTAGATTCTACGATAGTGGAACCATGTCAAGAAAGAAGTGATTGCGGAAAAAGGGATAAGGGGGTCTCAGTATATGGCATACCTCTTGAGGCAGGGCATGATTCTAAGGGGGATTACCTAATAAATGAAATCACTGTAACCTATTCTTTGTACCTTCAGTAAACCTGAAACAATGAACAACTTATAAAACATACTTAAAACAAAAGAAACTTTTCTGAAAGTTTAATCAAAACATGTGTGTACATATGCATAGAAGTGTATTATACATATACCTGCCAAAATATGGTATTTCTTTTCTTAGATGTCTCAATTGCTTATGATGAACTTTTGTGGAACTTGAAAATAATTTTCATGTAAAATTTTATATAAAACAAACTGGTTAGTAAGTGCTATTGGAATTTCAAAGGGTATTCAGGGAAATTCTAATGTCAGGTTATAGGAATATAGCCATTTGGAAGGGATATAAGAATTTCCATCTAGAAATAGACGGAAGCAATAAAGCAGATTGAAGAGTCATAAGAAAAGATAAAGGTGAAAATTGCAGTTAGTAGCACCAAGATACATGGTGGAGCCCAGGACTCAAGATCCAGACAGAACCTGGTTAACTGAATATAGATAACATTGAGAAAAGGACTTAGGAGTATGGAAAAATGGACAGGAAGAAAAGAAAGGGAACTAACTACTGGTTTTCAAAAGGGAACTTAAAGCATATGTAACCATATACCTTTAAAACTCACTTATAGAATATGCAAAACTTTGCAACAATGAGCCCTTGTGTATTTCCCCATATTCATGCTTACCCATACTCAGCCAACCTCTCTGCCTTTCTTCACTGTTTCCCTGCTTTTTCATTTCACATTCAGTGTTACCCATGATAATAGTTTAAACCAGATCTCAACCCTGTGGATATGCCGATCTCAACTAGAGATGATTTTCTCTCTCTTGCTAAAGGACAGTTGGCAATACCATAGACGTTCTTGTTTGTCATGCTGAGGTTATGATGCTATAGCTATCCAGTCTGTGAGAGATGCTATTATGTGTCCTATGATGCACAGGACCGTAGTACCATGACATAAAATGTGCAGCCCTAAAACTATATTTCTGAGGCTAAGAAACTCTGTTATAGGTGATGAAGAGTGAATGCCTAGCAATGAATTTCCTAGGGTGCCAACCCTATCCCCATGGAATAAATGGCCTTATCAAGAAAATAATTTGAATAAAAAGAAGACAGAGCACTTGAGAACAGTGGTAAATGGTAATGCTTATAAAGCTTTCAAGCAATTACATTATGAAGTTTAGCATAAAAATCACTACATTAAAAGCCTTTTGGAAAAGATAATTTAAGTCAGTTCCTCCCCGCACCCCCACCACAATGTTCCTCAGAATTTGACTTTTTATCCAGAAAAAAAAAAAAAAAGCTGATAATTTTATTAGACAAAGAGTTTTGTCATATTATGGCAGTATCAAAAATGTGAGAACAAAGAATGGTGGTAATAAAGCAATAAAATATAGGAGAAAAGCATAAATAAGTATAATAAAAAGAGGATTACATTCATCTGTGTGGATCAAAAATCGTCTGCCTGGTGCTGATGTTTGCATTATGCCAGCTGGAATTTCCAGACAAATTGCTGCATCTTTTGCAGATTAAACTAATGCTCCTGACTGAATAAATGTAGTTTAATGCCAGGGCATGTGATGTAGAAATACTTAGACTAGGGAAATCAGACAGATGGCTTGGTAAATTAATCCATAAGCAGCATGCCATAAGGTTAGTCAATGACAGTGATGGAAGAGTGTGGTTGATAGGAATGATCAAAGGAAATGGGAAGGTGAAAAAGATCATGAAGGGAGAATAGAGAAGTTAGGACTTAATGTTTATTATAAATTCACTTGATATATCATCATTATAAATGTATTTTTTAAAGTAGTTGAAGGAGAAGAATTTTACTATTTATAAACAAACAGGTGACAACTGAAGTTGTTGCACCTGTCCAATCACTCTTACCAGAGTTAAAAACAAAAGGTTATTAAATAAACTGTAAGGAATTATCCCCAGTGCAATTATTAGATTATGTGGAACTTTATAATTTTAAATTTTCACGTATAGCCAATGGCCATATTTTTAAATTAAAATTATAGTAGTTTTATTATTTTTATGATTACAAATATTTAATTTAGGAATTGCAACATAAGAAACACATGAGACATAATGCATGAAGACAAGAACTGTTAACTCATGCTGTATACGCTGCCTTCAACCTGCTGTCCTCATCTTCCAGTATGTGTAAAAGATGAGAAGTCCAAAGGCACTTGTAATTAAGTATTCTAAAACAAATTCTCATGAGATGTTTTCCATTTTGAAAGTTAAGTGTAAGATGAGTCAGTGTTCTTGGAATAAAAAGAGAAGTATAAAGTTTGGAGAGATGAGAAGGTTAAAAAAATATAATCTAAAATATCAGTTATGGATAAAGTGAGATGGAGCCGACTAGGGTAAGTTATTATGAGCCAAGTACTACTGGGTACTCATGAACATTGTAGTCATGAGTTGGTTATTGAGGCTGTCAAATGAAGAATGATAAGGTCCATAAAGTTGGAAAACAGATCTGTTTTTCTTTCTAGGGTTTTCAGCCTGTGCTTATTGACAGACATGCACATTTGCCATTGAGCTTCATGCTTCTTCATAGAACCCATGTTTTAAAAATGGAGGCATTGTTATAATAGCAGGGTGGTTTTCAGCTCTTGATGTCCACAGGTCCAATAGACAACATAACAACCTTCTGTATACAGAGTCCATTGACTGGTCAAAACCACTCCATGCTCAGTGGTCTCTTATCAGGAAGGAATGCTGGTCATTTGCCCTGTCAAAATCATTAAAAAGGAGGAGTAATAGTATGTCATTTGTTGAATTTTGTATTTCCAAAGGGCTGATTTTTATTTCACCCTTAGGAATAAGGCTGAATGGTAGTTAGGAAGATGGGTTAGAAGCAGGCATTTAATCTCACATTTTGTTATTTTGAGAAACTAAGTTTTAAGGTTTATCTGAGATCCCCTTGGGCTTTAGAATTTTATTTTTATTTCTCTGCACTAGGGGTAGGGTTTTATTTTTTATTTCTCAAGTCTAAGGGTAGTATTGACATGTTCAGTTGCATGATTGCTTTCAGATTTGCTTGACATTAAAACAGCAATGAGGGTCAATTAACAGGCATCCTCCTTGGGACTAGAGTTTCATCTTGGTAGGCATGATAGAACACCATTAGAAATTTAATAGATAATATTGTCAATGTAAAATTTGTTGTGATAGATTTTCAAATCTAGGAAAGGTATCAGAGAAAAGAGATACATGAAAAACAGAGAAATCAGTGAATAAATAGAACCTACTGTAGAACCAGAGTGGTGGCAAAAATAATAACTAATCAAAATTAAAAAAAGAAAAGTTGCACACAGAGAGAGATTTCTAATTTGGGATAGAAAATAAGTTATTTTACAACTCAAGAAAAACTAGAGTGTAGTCATGGTTTTCAGTGAAAGTAGTGGAATGAAAAGTTAAAATATGTGTGAATAAAATATATGTAAATAAAAAGGCCTTAGACCTAACAGGTCAGGTCAGTGTATGTATATGGTACCTTCACGGATTTTTTGGAAGGTCAAATTTTGCCATGTACTCAAACCTTCAATTGATCACTGAAGCCAGCAAACCAACAGAGTGATGTATCACACAGGAAAAATCTCCAAAGCAATGTGGATGATTATTGCAGTGATTTTGAAATGAAGAGAAAAACCTACCCTGCACCCCAAATTTAGGGTGTGCAGAATGTGGAAATAGGAGTGCCATACCTAGAGAGGATTGCAGGAGGATGTCGGGAGCCAGCCCCCACGAGCGTCCCCAATTCTCAGTGGTGACAAGGGAACTGAAAGGAGAATAGTGACTGAAGACCTCATTTTTGGCAAGGGAAAACACTCCCAGAAAAAAAGGAAAGCAGACAAATAAGCTGAGCAAGGTGGAATAAAAATAGGTTAGCTAGTTTACTTTTAAATCAGCTGCTAAATTCCTTATCTGAGTAATTTCCTGCTTTTCCTAGAAGCCTGGCCTGTAGGGGATACACCTTGCAAACACCCCTACTGGTCTGTGAACACTCTGAGGAAACAATGGCTGCAGAGGAAGCTGTTTTCAAGCCTGGCAAGAAACATTAATCAGGCCATCTCCTGCCCAGTTAACAGTCAAAGCAAATACCCATTGGACAGATCTGTGTTTGGCCAGCACAGAGATCAAGGGACCAGCTTGAACCCCGAAATGTGGGCAGGAGAGCTTATATCCCTCATCCCAGAGGACAATGACTCTGTGGTAGAGATCAGAAGAAAATTCCTCTGTTCCACCTATTCTTCACAGAATATTGAAACTAGAAGAGTTTTAGTGTACAGTGAACTAGTGGGATGAACCCCCCCAAGGAATCTGTGTTTGTGACCTCAGACAGGAGGCTGTCGCCACACAAAGCTCGGTTTTCAGATTTCTCAAGGCTGCTCAGACCCTTAAAGTTAATGATTATAGGAACAATAGGACCTGACATGCTTACTCAGAGAAATAACTAACCTTTTTGTTCCCTTTCTCAGCTTACCTTGTGTGCTAATGAGGAAATAGCTTTCAATAAAATCTGAGTGGAACAAACACTTGGAGCCACCACTGTGAAGCCCACAAGCTAGTGGTGGTCCCCTGTGTTTCCCACCTTTGAAAGTTCTATTCTGTGTGTCCTGTCTCCTTGTTTCTCACAGCTTCTAAATTTAGTTTTCCTCAGTCTATCACTGCCAGCTCCACAGGTCTTAAGACACCCTGCCCCAGGCAGGAAATGATGTAAATGAAGACAATAAAAATAGAATAGAATTTACAGAGCTGCGAGAGGCTGACCCCCTTTATGCAAGAGACTATGACAGCCCCAAACTTCAAATGCAATCAGTTTCTCTTAGTTCTCTTGATCAGCAAATGGGTGTTTACAAGAACAACATATGTCATCCTTGCAATTTCTCATGCCCTAATTCTCCATTACCCACCCTATTATACTTTAGCTATTTTCATTACTTTTATTTCTTAAGATATTTATCAATCACTAACAGGATTACAGAAAATAAATGAAAAGAAAACCTGAACTTTGGAGCTAGATGCCAACCAGTTAATCCTCTGTGTTCCTGTGGGGCAGATAATTGATGCCTCACTCCTATCAGGAGCCAGGGAGAAAAAAGCTGAATCCTCTTATCTCACACCCATAGGAACTAGCCTTTCTTGCTCAATGAGTCAGCTGGACATGCCAATCTACAAAAGGTTTCCCAAGTACTTTCAGGCCCCAGCCATACCCTTATGGACCTTTTTCCTGGAGTCCTTTCTAGCTTCAGCAAGGCCCCTTACAGACCTTTTTCCTGATACCCTCACTGACATCAGCCAATGCCTTTTTCCTAAAGTCCTTTTTTTTTTTTTTTTTTCCTATGTCATTCTCTGGGACTTGACTTTTAGGTTTTTTGCCTACTTCCACTGGGTATTCTTATTATTAAAATGTCTGTCTTCTCCACCATGGCATTTGAGATTCCTTTCTTATTAAAGGAGACCTCCCTCATGCTGTGGATCTCTTTGTTAAATTTTCAATTTATTTTTTTTTCAGATTTTATTTATTTATTTATTTTTATTTTTTATAATTAATTATTTTATTAATACATAATTTTGTGCATTGATGCAATTATGCGGTTCAGGGTACTGCTTGGATATACAATGTGAAATGTTTGAATGTCTTACTTGGCTCAATGAATAGTCCTTTGATGTTCATGCCAAGCTGTCTCGTGAAGCCCCTAGTATAGAATGCTCTTTGTGGTGGCTCATGTCCTCTCCCATTATTGTGTTTACCTGACCCTGATGACAAAACTTTCATACAATCATTTCATTATTATGTCAGTCTAACTCTATTTCCATAATCCAAACTTCCCTAATGTTTACCTAAAGACAGATAATATTGAGTGAAGTATTTTAAGTTGAAGGAAAATTTCAAAACTAAAGTATTTTCTGTAGCATAAGTGAATGGTTTGGTTCAGGAGAGAAACAGATAATAAGAGACTAGAGAATGACTAAAAATAGGAAAACTTACATTTAGGATTAAATTAGTTATTCTGTGTGATTTCCAAAACATTTCTTGGGGCAGCACTTATAGCTCAAACGGGTAGGGCGTCAGCCTCATATGCCAGAGGTGGCAGGATCAAACCCAGCCCCGGCCAAAAAAAAAAAAAAAACCCAAATATTTCTTTGTGAGATTTCTTATTATTTTTACCAACTTTGTACCACATTCCACCTCTCTTTAATCTATAGCAACCTGATTCCTAGTGCTAAGTCATTGTATATGTTACACCAAAAGAGTTAAATTCAAGGGGAAAGAAAGGACAATATTTTCTACAATAACTCTTGTAAATAAGGTAGGGCTTTTTTGTTGGTAATATAACACTAATTAAAAATGATACATGGGGCGGTGCCTGTGGCTCAGTGAGTAGGGCGCTGGCCCCATATACCAAGGGTGGCAGGTCAAACCGGCCCCAGTGAAACTGCACCAAAAAAATAGCCAGGCGTTATGGTGGGCACCTGTAGTCCCAGCTATTTGGGAGGCTTAGGCAAGAGGATCACCTAAGCCCAAGAGCTGGAAGTTTCTGTGAGTTGTGACATCATAGCACTCTACCAAGGGTGACAAAGTAAGACTCTGTCTCTAAAAATAAATTAATAAGTATAAAAAATGATACATTATTTAGAAGAAAAATGATGTATATAGGGAAGAAACTTAAGCAATCATGACCAAGTAAAGATAGGAATTAGGGTAATTTTAGAGAACTCAGCATCAGTACTGCGTGGACCTTTTCTGTATAATATTATATGAATGTCCACTAGGACTAAACCCTTCTGAGTCCTAGAATATTTATACAAAGATAGAAAATTCCTGTTATCCAGGAAATTATAATTTGTGTGTGGGTTTATGTTTGAACTAATTCAGTGAATTGTTGCATATGATGAATTTTTATCTAAACCATATACAATTGTGATTTTGAAATACTTTGATGCAAATGAAAAAAAATGCATGCAATCCACCTGTTACCTCCAAGGAGTAAAACTTCTTTCACTAAAGAAGGAGATAGGAAGACTCAGAAGCTTTCAGTTGTTGATATTTTTCCCCAGTCTCTTCATCAAATGTTTGATGCCAGTGATTTCCATGATTTGAATTTCAAGTTACTTCAGCTAAACAGATTTTCTTCTTGAAAAACCTATCTATCTTGAAATCATTGTTGCTATTGTTGCTGACTACATTAACAATGGATACATTTTAATGGAGCACTTACAATATGTCGAAGCTTCTTCTGGCTGCTAAGAAGTGATTAAATTATGGAGGTTGCCTTTTAGTGGAAGAAAAATAATATTAACAAAATAACTAAAATGTTTAGTACGTTAGGAAGTGCTGAGAGGAATGAAGTAAATTGAAGCAGAAAACTAAGGACAGGGTGTCACTTGGTAACTGGCTAGGTTTGTGTAGGTGGTCCTAGATGATTTCACAGAGACAGTAGCATTTGAGTTAAGACCTGAAGAGGATGAGAGGATAAACAGTGCACATACATTACAGGAGAGCTTCCCAGGAAATGCCCCAAAACAGTGACCTATCAAGGATGCTGAGGGTGAGTAAAATGACCTCGTGATGTAGAGGAGTCAATCACAGGAAGGAGATACTAGAGTCCTAGTGGAGAATATTGGAGGGGACTTTGTAAGCCCCCATAATGATATGGGATTTTACCCCAAATAACATGAGAATTCTTTGCAGCAGGATTTATGGTAAAAGAATGGCTCTGTCTGGTGTGAATGTGCACACAGGGATTCTGGCTAGAATTCTTTATAGTTTTTTTTTTTTTTTTTTTTTTTTTGTGAGTAACATTCAGATATAGAAATATTTTCAGGAAGAAACAAACACTACTGCCTACTGCCGGTGGGGTTGGACAGGAGTGAAATTAAATCACATTTGTAATTTATTTTAATTATAAATTTTTATTTCATTATCCATTCCTCAGTTTGTGGGCATTAGTTTGTTTCTACATTTTGGCAATTGTAAATTGAACTGCGATAAAAAGTCTAGTTCAAATTTCTAATATATATTTAATCATCCATTATAAAGATCAAACACTTTTGCCACTATGCAGACCTCTGGAATGTTGAAGGATATATATTTCAAACTGTAATGATAATGAAATATGTTGACATTATTAAAAACATCTCAAATAATATAGTGTTGAATATTTATTCTGACATACATAGCATGGCCTATAAAATTAGAAAACTTTAATTTGAAATTTCTGTTCTAATCCTGTGCAGGTAACACAGGTTACCATGCAATAACTCTTCTTCTCTGAATTTCTCTACACTTGCAAAGCCTGCTTTTCACAATTAAGGCAGAAAATACCAAAGCTTCAGTTTTCCTAATTCATTTTCCACTAGTAGCCACATGCCCTAGTGTTAAAATGCAAAATATTTTCTCCTGGAATCCAAGGAAATGTTTTCTCCATCATGAAAAAGAGATAATCAAACTGAGAACACACTCTTGTCATCTGAGATCCTAATGTTTCCTGTCTGAATTCAGGACTTGCTAATGGAAATCTAGAGTTAGCATGACTTGGTGGGCCACAAGTCTGAGTGAGACACCAGCTACTGAGAAAGGCATCACACAAGGCTGTCCCCAGCTTGACTTTGACAGCGGCACGGAGCTGCTAATCTCATGCTGGAACTGGCTCCTGCTAGATGTTTTCAGATAAGGGAATATGTGTGTAATTCAGATATTTTTAGATGACACTTCAAAACCAGTATATCAAACATATCACTTACCTATGTGAAATATGTGACTTTACTAAATCTCACTGGTGATCATTTTTCTCATTGATAAATGCAGATGAAAACATATAGGTAAGGTATTTGTGGTATGAATTAAATGACAAAAATGTGCAAAGTATAGTGTGCAGTCAAAAATAGGTCTCAATATAGTTCCCATACAATTAGTGAAAATGCTACTTTTGCTTAATTTTCCTAAGTTATTTGTTTGTTATGCAATAACTGAAATCCTGCATGGTCAACTTGGAACTTCCTGGTTAGTCATGCTTGACATGTGCATAGATATGGAGGAAATTGGATATCACTTGGATATTAAAGAGGAAGAGAAGAAATACAAGAAAGAGAAGTAAGGGAACATAAAGCTAAAGAATAGAGAAGAAAGAAGAATAGGAATAAACAAATCGAAATAAGAAGATTGGGAGGGGGAGCCAGAAGCAAAGCATTTCAGGATGTGCATCTATGAAGGTCATGCTTATCTACCAGCTGAAGCAAGAATGAAGGAAGATTCACGATTCCTGGAATTGCTTCTCAAATGTAACATTTAGTCTACATATGTAAGAAAACTGGCAAGGAGTACCTAGAAACAATTTTTCTTTTTTCTCAATTACAAATTATATGCTTAGTTATTGCCAGTTTTACTGAATTCCTCTTGGAACAAAGGAAGTCAGGATTGATTTTCTAATTACCTGAAGGAAAGACCATGCTGCTAGTGTATTCACCTGGTGTATTTTTTATGTACCTTGACAAGCAATTTTTGATTGATTATACTCATATTAATACATTTAACAATTACCATTATCTTGAGTGTTAAATTTTGAAGTACCTAATATATATAATATTTTTAAATATATAATTGAGGGCCAGATGTGGTGGGCTCACCCTGTAATCTTAGCACTCTGGGAAGTGGAGGCTGGTGGATTGCCTGAGCTCAAAGGTTAGAGAACAGCCTGAGCAAGAGCTAGATACCATCTCTAAAAATATAGCCACGCATTGTGGTGAGTGCATATAGTCCCAACTACTCAGGATGCTGAGGCAAAAGAATTATTTGAGCCCAAGAGTTTGCTGTGAGCTATGACATCCCCGTACTCTACAGAGGTGACAAAGTAAGACTCTGCCTCAAAAAAAATTATAATTGAGAAACTATTGAATCTTTATTTTTGTTCACTAGGATATAGAAGATTCAAGAAAAAACTATTTTAAATTTTGCTAACATTTTTAATTGGTAGATAACATTATATGTAATTATAATGCACTATATGATACTTTGATGAAGTGTATGTATTTAGTGGAATGGTTAAATCTAGCTAATTAACAAATTCATTACCTCACATAATTACCATGTTCATGGTAAGAGAATTGATTTACTTTCCTTGCGTTTTTCAAGAATACAATGTGTCATAATTAACTATAGGCCCCTTGCCATAAAATAGATCTCAAGCTTTTTCCCTCCTCTTGAATTTTAGTTATGTATCCTTTGGCCAACATCTTTTGGGCAACATCCAGACTGGAATAGAATCACTATTCAACTAAAATAGTGGGTCTAGCCTTTATTTTTATGGGGTTCATTTTTTCTTCGATTCCACACATAAGTAATAACATGCTGAATTTGTTTTTCTATGGATTATTTCACTTAACATAATATCTTCCAGGTTGATCAAAATTTCTCATGTGCAATCATTAGGGAAATGCAAATAAAAACCATGATGAGTTGTAAACCTCACTCCAGTTAGAATGGCTTTTACTCAAAAGACAAAAGGTAGCAAGTGTTGATGAGAATGTGGAGTAAAGAAACCCCTTGCACAATGTCGGGGAGGATGTAAGTTAGTGCAGCCGTTATGTAAAACATGACAGAAGGTCCTGAAAGATAAAAATAGAACTAACATGATCCAACTGTTGCAGCTATCTCCAAAGGAAACTAAATCTATATGTCTGAGAAATGTCTATACTCCTATGTTTATCACAAACTGTGGAAAATAGATGTGGCATGCAATCTATACCTAAATATCCATCAATGGATGAATGGATAAAGGAGGCATTGGATAATATATGTATATACAATGGGCTAGTACTCAATCATAAATAAAGAAGCAAGCAAGATTGTCACATGTAGAGCAAAATGGCTTCTTTATTTCTCAGTTCTCAGGAATAGTCTGAATAAGGCAAACCTTAACATTTATGCACTATTTTTCATGAGCTATCCACACATTGCATAGTATCTAGAAAATAATAGGCACCTCGCTAGTAAGAACATTGTATTAGCTCTTGGTGCAAACCAGGCCATCCCAAAATTTACTGACTTAAAACAGCCAATGTTTATTATTTCTCGCTAGTCTACTGATTGACTAGGGTGATCTTTTCTTATCTAGGACAGCTGGACTGGGGTCAGATGCTCCAAACTAGCCTTACACATGTCTGGTGATTTGGCACAGTGTCAGCTAAGTGAAGGGGTGACTTGCCTGCATATGTCTGTCATCCTTCCATCTAGTCTGGGTTGTTAAATGGAGTTCTCAAAAGCAGCAAGAGAACAAACCCCATCCCAGGTGAAAGCACTTTGTACATCTCTCCTTGGGTCATGGTTGCTAAAGACCTATGGACAATTCAGACTCAAGATTCAAAAAAATGTCCCTCTAAAACAAATTATGTAAAAATGACCAATTTATCCTGAATTATGCCTAAGCTTCATTATCTGTGAAGAGTCCACCATTATATACACTCTTGCTGCCTTAAGTGAATATACACATAAAGAAAAACAAGTCAAATATAAAATCTGGACACAAAATATTGAAATATCCACTAATTATAGAGGTACTTTTTTTTTTTTTAAGACGGAGTCTCACTATGTCACCCTGGGTAGAGAGCCATGGCATCACAGCTCACAGCAACCTCAAACTCTTGGGCTTAAGCAATTCTTTTGCTTCAGCCTCCCAAGTAGTTGGGACATTAGGTGTCCACCACAATGCCTGGATATTATTTTTTTGCAGTTGTCATTGTTGTTTAGATGGCCTGGGCTGGGCTCCAACCCATCGTGTGTGGTGCATGTGGCTGGCACCATAATCACTATGCTATGGGCACCAAGTCATAGAGACACTTTTTTGAAATTTATTTCTAATCAACATTATTTTAAATATCTTCCCTTATCAATTATTTATAGGGAAACTGATGATCAGAAAGTGCCAAAATCCAGATTTCATTTCCATGGTAATGAATAACTAAGGAATCTTTCTAAAAGATCAAAAATTGTGAAAGTTTTAACTTGCTTAACTTATTTTCATGAAAGAATTATGTGTTAAGCATATGTAGCAAGATGTACTATACATGATCTCTTTTGATATTACACATCTTTGCAAATCCATACATGGATTTCAATCGATCTTTTTTATGTAGGAGCTGGAAATGTTCTTGCATGAATCCAATTCTTTAATTCATAAACCAATGAAAACATCAATCTTTTTAGTCCTTATTGAAATAGTTTTTGTGCAAATGCTGTCATACCCGTGAAATACGTAGAATGTCTATACATAATGATTCTCTATTGTAGAAGTCATTATGTCATACCTGAAATACAGCTCAGACTAACAAAACGTTGCTGAGGAATTAAGTAACAGAACATTTTGAAATATGATTGGAAAAAATTGGCAGATTTAAAACATAAAAACTCAACTGGGTGAATGAAAGAACACTACGCACAAATTCAAAATGCAGGGACAGGGCAAGAGGAACTCGATAATAATAAATAAAAATATTGAAAACTAAGTATCTCAAGAATGGAGAAATAAACACCACATGCATACTCTAACATTTTAGAACTAATTGACAGGCACACATGGGAAGAAAAAAAAAGTAAAATTCATTGGAAATCAACAAGGGGTAAAGAAGGTAGGGAGAGTAAAATCCTACCTAACAGGTATAATGAACACCATTCAGTGGATGGGCACACTTATAGCCTTGACTAAAGCATCATAAAGATATTCATGTAACAAAATATTTTTACCCCCTTAATATTTTGAGGTTTAAAATATTAAATCTTTTAATATTTGCAGTGTGAAGAAAGATCACGTACATTGATATTAATAGGCATGAGAAAATGCATAATTGACCCATAAGAAACAAATCTATGAACAGAATCCAACAAATCTGGACAAATAGCATAAGCTGTCATTTCAATGAAACTGAAATTCAAAAGACAAAGGTAGTAAAAAAGGAAACTTTTAAAAAGCAGAAAAAAATAGGTGTTCAATTTTACTATGAGACATAAAAAGACAAATGAAAACAATTCTCAGAGAATTTCTCATTCTTTAGCAAACAGTAAAAACTACTTTAAGAATATCTAATGCTAACTACATTTATGGAAAATAGGCAATTTTATGTAATCCTGGTGAGCCATGAATATAAAATCTAGTTGTGGGTAATAATAATGGTGAAAGTACTAATCAAAAGTCAAGAACAAATCTGAGTGTGGCTTTTTGTTGGAAGTGTAGGCAAATAGTCTCTTCCAACAAGTAAGCTTGAAAAGCTATATAAAAATAACTGAACAAAAGTAAATAAAATCAGAAAGTTTCTGAACTAATGGGCTGGACAGACCAAGATTCCATAAAGAAATAACCACTGGGAGATAAGCTGACTTTCTGGAGCTGTATTTTTGTCTAGAGGCATGTTCTGATTCTGGGCAACACATGAAAGGTTGAGAATCTGCAGAAGATGTTTGCTTCTGGGGCAGAGAAGAAAACAACTGAAATAAGGACAGTCTAATCAGGCTTAAGAGATAAAATTTGGAGCATCTGTAGTCAATGTCTAAGAGAAAAGGGAAGAGTGGATAACTGAGCCTGACCTACAGCCAATACTGCACCAGAAAGCATCAGCTGATATCTGCAGCTTCCCAGAAAGAAGATAAATGCTAAGCAAAAACCATATGAAAAAGAGCAGAGATTTCTGCAGTCAAGTGCAGCAGACAGACAAAAGATTAATGTTCTGACAACCAGAAGGAGGATTATTAGGAATACACTAGATTCTTGGTTGGAATCCCTAGAGGGCTCTAAGAGCAGGGTAATAAAAAGATTATAAAAATAATAATACAGAATTAAACTGTCCCTTACCATATTTGCTACCTATCCTCAATTGTTCCAGCCCTTTTTGATTTTATCAGTCATTTTAAATTAAAGTGATGTGCAAAGTGTGAGTAAGCTCTTATTGGAAGGTGGCAACACTGTCTGAAACCTGTAAAATGTTTTATTCAAGAAGTATTAGGCATGCGAAAAGAAAGAGTTTGTGATAAAAACTAAGGGGAGGATAAATAATTCAGATATAGGCAGGGAAATAATATTGAAAGAATCAGTATATTTTTAATACTCCTTCTCCTATAAGTTTGGAGAAGAGTTAACAATGAGAAAAGCTCACATGAAATTTGAAAGGTAGTTGAGAAGTGGAGGTTCCTTCTCTGGATGTCAGTGGGAACGGCTGTTATATTTAGTACTTCTATAGATACAACAGCCCCACTAACACGATGGCTTCCACTGTGGGACAACTTCCACCAACATGACATCAACCATAGATGTCGAATAATAATACAAGGCATTGAATGCAGTTGAGATGCTAAAATTTCCTTAGTATTGTATGAAAAAAAAAAGAACTAATGAATTTGGGAAATAGAAGTGCTCAGGTAGATTTATTATGGATTCTTTGCTAACCTACCTTCTCATTATGTACTACACAAGGACCCCCCAGAATACTCACTTTGCAGAGGCTTCTGGAAATGCATTGATGTTTGTGCCTGTATTCTCTAGGCTAGGAATTACCAGGGGAAATGCTGCCCTCAAAATAGGGTTCCTGTCATCAATCAGAAAACTGAGAGCCCTAGAATATCAGGGGCAATTCATTGGTATCTTAACAACTAGAGAAAAGATGCCCACAATTAACACAATGAATCATATGGTAACATATGCATCATAGCAGTAAGAATTGTTTGAGAAATCTTTGGTTATGAACAATAGATCATCTCTAAATATGAAAGAAATGGGAAGCCTGCTAAATCTTTATTGACTTCTAAAAGAAAAAAAAAAATTCAGATCTTGTGAACTAAATTACTACAACAGAGTATTTTCATATTAACCAGTTCAAAGATGCAGGGCACCATGAGAAGAACAGAGACTGGATTCTTCTGAGGAAGACCACTTGTTCCCTCTAAATCTATCAAAATTAAAAATAAAAAGAAGACTCATCAAAGAAATAGGGAAAAACATAACAAAGCTATAAGACTTGATTTTCCAGAAAGATAAAAAAGTAATATTCCTTTATCTGGACTATAATTTTTTTAAAAAAAGAGAGAAGATACAAATGAACAAAATCATAAATGAAAGAGTTGGTCTTACCACTGATACCATAGAAATACAGAGAACGTCAGAGAATACTATAACCATTTACAGACCAAATATTGAATAATCTAATGAAAATTAATACTTTTCGGCTCGGCGCCTGTGGCTCAATCAGCTAAGGCGCCAGCCACATACACCTAAGGTGGCGGGTTCGAATCCCCAGCCCGGGCCCACCAAACAACAATGATGGCTGCAACCAAAAAATGGCCGGGCGTCGTGGCGGGTGCCTGTGGTCCCAGCTACTTGGGAGGCAGAGGCAGGAGACTCGCTTGCGCCCAGGAGTTGGAGGTTGCTATGAGCTGTGATGCCATAGCACTCTACCCAGGGGGATAACTTGAGGCTCCGTCTCAAAAAAAATAAAATAAAATAAAATAAAAATAAAAATAGCGAGGCATGGTGGGCGCCTGTAGTGCCAGCTACTCAGGAGGCCTGAGGCAAGAGAATCGCTTAAAC